>VXAY01005506.1:380383-440971 GCA_013399855.1 Oxyruncus cristatus
TATTAATATTTTTTATTTTTAAATAAAAAATAATCATAACATGCAGTTCAGTTCATGTGCCAGATGAAAGAAAAGTATAGCCTTTTTTTTCTTTATTGATACATCAGATTGTGTATTTTGTGGCCTTATTTCATCATGTAGCAGTTCATTTGGACTGTTCAGGAAGACTAATTAACACTAATGCTTCTAAAGAATTTTCATTTGTGATGCTAATCTGTCACAAAACCAAAATTACCCTCAGAAAGCCAGGGAAAAAAGTAACGAGACTACATCTTGCAGCCAGCTTAAATTAGTGTTATCTTGATTTGTCATAATTGAAAGGTTGTTTACATCTCTTTTGTAAGTGTTTATAAAATTTGGCAGACAGAAGGATAGCTGCCTACTTACATGAACAAAATTTCCATTTATTGAAGGTGTTGTATATAGTACTGTTGTTAAAAACCTCTTGAAATATTTCTGTAGTCACAGTCTTAAGGTATAATCCTGTCTGTGTTTATGAACACACACATGCACACATACCACGCTCTATTATTTTTGCTACTGAGACATTTATACTCAGTCCTCAATATTACGTGGGTATTTCTATGTCCTAGTTCATTTTAGCATCTTACTGGCCTCCGTTTAAATTTCTATGAGATATGTGCAAGTCAGAAAAATATCTTGATGACAACTTGTGAAAATGTCTTGCTGTTGCACTAATATACACATCCTTGGATGCTTAGGCTCAGAAGAAATGTATTGCTTACATAGCTAAGCACCCCTAAAGCTTTATCAGGATTCATGATCCCTGGGTTCTGGACTGCTGGCTGGGTGGACATTGAGCTCTTGTTCTCTGGTTCTCCACATTCACAGCAGCTCAGGCGAGTCCACCTGATCAGGGTGGATATAGGGAAATTGTCCAACTCTGATGATGTTGGATAGGCCCCCACCTAGTATCTCCAGGATCCACATTGTCCGTGCTGGGAGAGGCTTGCTAAAGTTACATGGCAGCAAGCTGCTCCCAGCTATTCCTAGACAGTTTGAGAGATCTTGTCTTTTAAAATTACAGGATATATATTGTTGATAAGTGCACTGATGTGTAACTAAAGCTTAAATGAAACTTCTAAGAAAATGGGCAAAGAAATTAGGTTTCCTCAGCAGAGCATAATTAAATTGCTGCTTAGTTCACAATGCTGACTATCGACGTTTGCGTCATTTTAGTGTTGCTAGACCATGTACTGCATGTAAAGACAATTAGCAGAGCAGACAGAAAAGCAGCAGATGCTAGAGATGCACAGAGTTAGATGAGTCATTGTGTCACGAAGAATCTTTTTCAGACAAGTGAAAAGGTTGGTATAAAAAAAAAGAAAAGGCTGTGAATAGACCAAATAATTCTTAAAGAAATAATTTAAAGATTTCAGGAAAGAGTAGCAGAAAAATCAGTGTCTTGCATTACTCTAAAGCATGTGTTTGCCTGAACAACAGAGGAGAAACACTGACATACATGATGGTGACCCTATTCTCCCTCTTCTTCCCCACTCCTGCCCCTTCTTTCATTTAGGATTAGTTACATGGTGGGTTCGGTGTGTTCCATGTTGAATTGGAAGAAAATGGGTTTTAAAATTTCCTAAGTCTTTAAAAACTCATTAACTCATTACCTGCTCAAGGATAACAATAAGAAAATATTTAATAACTGCTTCCTGGAGGATGTGTGATGTATGTATATTTTACAACAGTTTTTCAGTCTAACAAGGCTAACTAGAAATAAGTATTTGCCATTTCAAAGATTTATTCTCACAAGTGCCTGATGCATGTAAGGTAGGAGGCAAGTCTTGTGAGACAAGCACCTCCTGCTCTCAGAAATGCTCTGCCCCACAGTTAGAGTTCTCTTTGTTTCCTTAAAAACAAATATAATTTGTCTTTTCTCTTGCCAATCTCATTTGTGAATTTGAAACGAAATGAAGTATCATTCTCTATGGCATCACTTCATTGATGGAAAGTTAAGCATGCAAAAAATGTCAGGCTTTCCTCCTGCAGAAACTCAATTCTGCACAAAAGCCACTATGGGTATATAATATATATGTGCACTTCCACAAAATCTTATTTTAGAGGCACGTTCATAGGGCAGGAACTAATATAAGTGACAAAAGATTCAGCAATGTCAAGTCCTGTAAACAAACCACTCCAAGGGATTAACATTAACACATAATTGTATGTTTTTACCATGTCAGACCTGTCACAAAAAAAGAACTTGAATTGTGATTACAGTAATTAATTTTTCCTCTCCCATTTGAAATATGCCAACTTAACGGCAATGAGGATGATAGATTCTGGCCTGCCATTTTAGTACATCATATATTTATATTTCCATATGAAGAATTATTGCCAAAAGATTTTAACAGGATGAGATCTGTACATAAACATATCTTTAATTATGACCACTATCTTTATATTAAGACCTGAAGGTCTTTAGAAAAAAAAGGGAGTACGACTAGGCAAGAATGTTAAAGCAAAACGGAAATTTTGTCCTCGAAATCAGGTAGGTCTAGAAATCACAGTGCTGGAAAACTGGTTTGTAGGCTATCATACCAGTTTGAAAAGAAAGAAGAAAATGTAATTTTTCCATCTGCTGTTAATCTGACCATCTTTGCTTCATTTTTGCTGTATTAACAGTGTGTCCAGGGTGAGTGGGAGGCTGAGCTTCCAGCTCTGTGACATTCCTTCTGTTTTGAAGCGGAAATTTCTATGTCTTGACATATAACTTAAAGAAAAAAACGGGGGAAATAAAGAAAAGAAGGAAAAATGAAATGGTACTGATTCAGCTGATAGGAAACTGCTTCTAATACTGTTAACCAAAAGCACCTATTTAGGTGCGTTTATACTGTGTACTTTTATAAAAAAGCCCAAGGGGCTCCTTCTTTAGCACCACCCCCTTCCTCAAGTCTTGCGCTCTGCCTGCCTGATCCCACCCAACAGTAGAGCTGATACCACACTAATCCCCTCAAGTTTGGGACTAATGAACTAACTGCTGGGCTGCCGCCACGGAGCTTGGTCCCAAACTATACTGTACTTCACACTCGATTTATTCTCCAGATGGCGAGACCGCGCAGCCCTGCCGCGAGGGACCACCTCTTCCACTGGAGTGTAAAAGTGGACGGATGTTGTTTTCTTTGCAGATTTGGTAATTCAGAGCTAGAAACTCTGGAGGATGGTTAGTTATTAGGTTTAATGGGTGCCAGTCGAGCCAGCAATACTCGTATTCCCAATTTTTATTTCAGTGTTTGTGTGTCTGGGTAGCAGTGGATTTGTCAGCACTGCTGCGTCACCAAAACCTTTATCTTCCCAGCTGACGTAGCTGCACATGGCAATGAACATCTTCCTGTGTCCTCCTCAGAGTCAAACAGAAGTGATACTAAGGCAGCCACCCTGAACAACCTTTTTTTTTTCCCCAGTGGGCTTTCCAACACAAGTTGCAAATTTAGTGTCTTTTTATAGTATCACAGTTTACCATGAAGCTCTCTGTTGTCTTCCTCTCTAGTTCAGTTAAGAACCCAACTCATGTGGGACCCAATGAGGATACCACCATCCCAAGCTACCTGGGCATGGAATAGTTTACTTAAACAATCAAATTTATTTCTTTCTCAACTGTTCTTTCATGACCAAGTATTATCTAATGTAGTTCTTGTGTGAAGAACAGGGCAAATAACTTCTTTCACCATTCCTTAAAAATTCATGTTTGCTCATTCTTGGCAGTGTCAGAAAAACGTGTTTATTTCTGCATCAACTTCTGTAAATATATTATTGTGTCAAGGACTACTTTTTTCTCTGTTTCATGTTGAAGAAGTTTACCTAGCTTAGAATTTTAGCTTTTGCATGAATCCTACCGTAAGAGTAGCATCTACATTTCCCTGTGTAATGAGGCAGAAAGGGCTCTCCCTTTCCTCCATGGTTTTAGTAGATTCAGTCAGAGGGTTTAGCATATTTTTTTTATTTACCCATGAAATGTTTTATGGGAAACCTGCGTGGAGAGCTTATACACCCCACTAACATCAAGGGGATTTTCTCCATTGTAGGAAGGGTCAGCACTGAGTCAGTCCCATCACGAGCTCCAGCTTTGGCAGCCAGGTGCCCTCAGTTTGTTCCACAACTAAAAACATAAATTGAATCTTGATGTGGAAACTGCACTGAGTAGAAGTATTGTATCATGGAAGGGAAATGTTTCCATTCCTGGGGTATCTAGGCAGACAGATCTAAAACGTAGCGGTGCTAAGAAAACGCATCAATTTTCAACCCAACAGATGGCATGGGTGTGTTAACTAACATAGCAACATATTTTCTATTAAAATATGGGAAAAAAACAACAACCCCCTCCCCATGTTTGTTGGTTGGTATAAATTCAGTGAAGTTGTTGGTTATTTTTGGGATATGTACCAGAGGGCTGCACATTTAGTTTATGTAAATTGATAACAGCAACAGCCTGTTAATAAGTGTTTTGTATGGAAATATACCTAGAAAGACACGATCTGTCTTTTTTGGGAAGGGAGTTTGCAGACTGAGGAGAAAAAGAGATATGAGACGATCTATTACTCATTATTATATTCTGAAAAAAAAATCACAACAGATTAGTCTGTAAGTTTGCTGGAGGTGTGCTTTCATTTGGAATTGGATGCTGCCTTAGTGGATGCTTCGGAGAGATCTCTCTTTTGCAAATTGGAGTGGTGTGTGCTGAAACAGTGATAATCTGACTTTAATTAAAAGCATAAATTGTTTTGGAGTGTGTTTTTAAGCTACCCTTCTGCATCATATCCAGAAGCTTTCAGCCCAGACCTAGAAAACCATTGCCTCTGGTTGGAGAAGGAAAACATACGGGATTTGTATTACTCAGTATTAGCATCATATGGTTTGGTTTACCTAATTTGGAAGAGCCATTTTAGACAGCTATGTGCCAGAGCTGTCTTCCAGCTGGAGATGTTTGTACTAAACTGCATACATCTTTATGTGGCTTTCCTAATGGCCCCAGACAGAGTCCATTCACAGCAGTTCAGATGTTTTGGGTTGCATTTTCCAAAGATTACCTCTGAACGTGCCCCTTGATCGCAACACAGGGATACATACATGGGCTCCTTGTTCCCGTCTGTCCGATTAACAGGCATATGCTCCCAACCTTGGAAGAAGCACGGCTAGTAGCCCCAAGCTGAAGGCTGTTCACTTCAGATTTCATTAACTTTCTGCTTCATTATTCCTTCCTTTTCAGCAGTTAGAGCCATCAATTGCTTTGCTCTAAACGTACCCTAATTATCAGGGGTCCCAGGCCTGTAAATCAGTACACTGCAGAGCTGTCTTAAACTGGCCTGGGAGACCCTGTTCTCATCGGGCCTGACAACTGTAAGCTACTGTTCCCTCACACTGTTTAACTCAGACCATATTGGGAAACCACCTCTGCCCCTCTCACCGGCAGAGATTTGCATCCGTCTGGTTTAAATCTACTATCATGTGCTCTCTTGATGATTGGTATTAGCCTGGATATTAACTTTGATGATTTTTTTTTTATTATTATTTTTTCCCCTTGAGTTTGCCTGTTTTCTTGAAAAGCATCTCTATTCAGTGACTGCATATTGTTAAAGTCATTACTGAACCTCCATGAGTCAGGAGCTTTAAAGTTTTATTAGCCCCATAAAAACTCTTCACAAATGAAATGACTTTTGATAAGTGTGCATTTTGACAATGCGAATTTGTTAGGGGCTGTTGGTGAGTGGAAGGAATTTGGGGTTGAAACTGCAGTTGGCAGGAAGCAGGGAGCCCAGCACCCTCCTTCCACCCCCACCCCCTTCTCCAGGCCAAGAAATTCACTTCATTTCAGAAAAGTAAGGAAGTATTCTTCATGCAAATCAACTATTAAACAGATTTATAAATTTACATACACAAAAATAGCAAGCTACCATGGGAAGCATGTGGTTTTGGAGATTTTATTTTTTGCCAGCAGAATACCTTTTCATGTGGTTTAAGAAAAACCTCCAAGTTATTTCAGCGTTGTTTTTGTTTACAAGTTGTGAACTCTACTACTGGCTTTAATACACTTTGAATACACACAGAAAAGGAAAACCAAAGAAGTATATCTGTGCTTATTGATGTCCAGGCAATATAGAGATGAATTACAAAAATTAGTTGTTTTATGTAGATTTAATAACATGCAATTTTTTGAGACAGCAGATAGTTAGTGCAACACATTCTCTTGGTGTAAAGATTTTGTTTGTGTAAAGTGTAAAGATCGTATTTGTTAGACATGTTCAGCAGTAGCAGACACAAAAGTCTTGTTTTGTACAAGTGGTAGAAACCCTAAGCATTTAATTTACTAGTTATAAAAAAACGGTAAAGTGGAAGGTAAAATTTCAAGTTGCTTGGTGATGACTGCTTCAATAAAACTCCAAGACAGACACATGGGAGACACCAATAAACTGGCTATCCAGCTTTTTCCCTATGTATTTCAACAAGTTTTCTTCCCAGCGACTTTTTCTGTCAATAGAATATATGCTTATTTTTCTTTTCTTGTGCCCCTAAACTCATATATTGTAGAAAGAAGCAAGACTGGCCATTGTGAAAACCCTTGAAGAGTTTGACTTTGGCCATGCTGAAAAATGTGTCAGGATAAACTCCGTGTCCAGCGGCCTTGCAGAAGAAGATCTAGAGGTGCTTTTGCAGTCCAAGACCCTTCCTTCAAGCATGATGCTGCCAAAGGTTGAAAATGCTGAAGAAATAAGATGGGTGAGTACCAACAACACAGTAGCTTTTGACTGAAGCTCTTGGGCCAGTTTTCACACAGGCACAGAGATGAATGACTGTAAGCTAAGGGGAAGGCTGCAAATACCATATAATGTTGTTGCTTGGCTAAGGCGATTGGGAAATACATCCACTTGCATGTGTGTGTGATGTGCTGTATAAAAAGCATACGTGGACCATATTGCACTTATAAGGAAAACCAGGTTTATTTCTCCCACGGTCGACAAAGAACCAATATGGCTGTCAGAGTGTATTATCAAAAATAGAAGAGTAAGTGCCTGATGCGTCTCTAACTATTCTAACAAGCAAAATTAGTGTCTGTCCATGAGCCTTAGTTACGTGCATTGGAAGCAAGAGATGAGAAACCATGTTAGCGACATATGAAAAAATGGGTTGGGGGGAAGGTCACTCCTTGGGGCAACTGGAGGAACAAACAGGAAGCTTTTAACTAGTGTTTTTAATTAGCACAGATATTATTTCCTGAACAGTTCTCTATTTCTTCCTTTTTAATTGCTGACAGGTGTGTTTGTTTCACAACTGACTTTTCAGCCAATAAAAACCTGAAATGTAAATGGTTAGCATGTCAAATTAGTTAAGAAAACTTTGAAATAGGCCTAATTATGCTATAATTGTTTTAATTGTCAAAAAAGAGGGACACTTGTTTAGATATACCATTACTGCTATAACATGACAGTAAAGGAATAATGCTTAATTATTCACTTTATATTTTTGCAAACCACTAGCCAAGCAACTAGCACGCGTGCAAGCTGTGATGAAAGGCAGGCAGACGTATTAGGATCTATTTTAATCTCAGCATCCAACCTTGATCAAACCATGGAGATCAGGCATGGACGTACAGCTGAGCACAGCCTGGTATGCTGGGGGTGTGACAAGCCCCGTCCGTTCTGTGGCGCTGCCCCTTTGGCCTCTGCTGCTCGCGATGGAAGGCACACCATCCCCTTCCACCAACATTTAATTAAATTAACCAGAGTATACCTCTCAGGGTTTACAGCCATGTAAGTGTTAGACGTAACTTGTCGGTAATGAATATTCATGATACCAAAATGGCAGAGCCCTTGCTGCCAACAAGTAGGTTTTGCAGGGAGGTGAGATACCAGGGGTCTTTGTCCCCTCATCCTCTACCACTTTCCCTCTCACTAACTTTTATTTCTATCATGGAAAACAAGCCAATCCCAGCAGCTTCTGCCTCATTGTCCTCCTTTTGCTTCCCTCTCCCTTTGCCCAGCCTTTGCACACAAAGAACACACTCTGCTTAACGCCACTGCCTTCTTTTTCCAATCCACCCAAAATTCACTCCGGTGTGATTTTTCAGCCTCCCAGAAGCTGTTTCTTTCCCCCCACCCGCTCCCCTCCCTTCATTTTTATTTATGTGCAGCAGAAAACCTGGAGGCTGATGCACAACTAAAAGATGGGCTTACTTGTTTTCTTTTGTGTGAGAATCTCTTGCTTTCCTTTTGTCCCTAGTGTGGGTACTTGTTTGACTGGCATGGCTTATTGGACTATAACAAGCGTAACTCTCCCTCCTTTGTGGCGGGACAATTCTCCCACAAATCCCGACCAGTGTGCATTCTTCCCGACACACTATTGGGTGTGCACTGGAATTGAAAGAATTGCTGAGGCCTTGCTACTTCATCCCCTCCCCAAGCTTTGTGGGTTTTTTTTTTTCCTCCGCCTTCTTTTTTTTTTTCCCCCTTTCTCCCTGAAATGAACACTTTACCAGGCCGGAAACATTTAATCGTCTCCTTTGGAAAAAAAAAAAAAAAAAAATTAATTGAAACTTCTCCACTCGTTACCTTTTGTATTGGTGCTTATTGCAAATCTTTTACAAGGAAGAGGAAGGGAGGCAATATTCAATTAAATGTGCTTTTTTCTTTTTTTGCTTTACCTTCAAAACAAAAGATTGCAAAAATCCCAGGAGCATGACTTTTAAAATATTGTAAAATAAAACAAACCCTAACTTGCACCTAAAATATAAACACAGTAGCACTTCACACTTTTTTTTTCCTCTTAAAAAAAAATAAAAACCAGATAGGAATCTTAAGAATATATGCTGATACCATTATATTACCTCATTTTTTGCATTTGCCAGGGTGACCTTTACTGTTTTCTGTGACTGTAGTACCTGCCGTACTGTACAGAGTGAATTGCACTGATTCTTTTTTTTTTATCTCCTTGCACTTTTTTGAGTGGAATTCTCTTCTCCAAAGAAAAGTTACAGAAAGGGCCAGAGTGACGATGAAAGCAGGAATGGGAAGGGCAGAATTCTTCATGGAAGAAAGCTGTGATTTATTTTGGCCTAACTGTAAAGTTACTGCAAATCTCTGGAAAGCTTTTTTTTTCTCGAGATCTGGGTGATTAGATTTTTCCTTCTTTTGGGGAGGGGTGGTGGGGGGAAGCTAAAAGGGGAAATAACACCTCTAATCCAGCTTCTGGTAAATAGGCTGCCAGCTTTTAAAATGAGTTTCCTTTCTATTAGTCAGAATATTATGCTAAGCCTTAAGCATTAGTTTTTTATGTTGCCATAGCAGCCTTATTCCTGCAGGGTTGTGACCTGCGATGATTACAGTACAAAGCTTATAGGGTCTTGAAACCCCCTTTGAAGATGAAAAGTCTTTGATGGTTTATATTTATGCAAATCTCTTAGATATGATTTACCCAACTGAGACTGAATGGAGAGATGATTAAAATTCCCTTTCCTTTGATATCCATTAATAGTCGAATATTCCTTAAATTTAAAATATATGCATGTTATTCCTGTCTTTATTTACTAACATTTTTGCAGTACCTGCAATATGTTTATCTCGACACAAATTACGCGATCTGGACAGATATAATAGATTTACAATATAGGGCTGAAGGTTTTTTCCCCCCTTTTTTTTTTTTTTTTTCCCTTTTGAAAGGGGAAAAATCTGTGCAAGAGCTTTTGTATGTTTCCAGATGATAGATTTTGGAATTTGGGCTACCCCACTGGCAGCTCAGAGCTAGCTGTGAACTGGTCTCATGGAAAAAATTGGCAAGCTTTGGTCTTCAAAGAATTAAACTTCCTTTTTAAGGCCTTCCTAGGTAAGCTAAAAAATTATGAAGAAAAGCCTATTGAACAAAAGGGTAACGGTGCCGTAATGAATAATACGGATGCCACTTAGAAGGCTGGGGAGTGCTTCCAGTGATGGCAGTGCTGGACCTGAAACAAAACCGGACCTCAGGTACAGCAGCACTTCATTGTTTTGCAGGGCCCGCGGATTTGCATTGCACTAAGCCAGGGTGAGAGGTGCTAAGCCTAGATTTTTTTTTTCCTTGCAAACCAACCTCCAAATGTATGGGAATGCTGCAGTTTCAAATTGCAGGCCATCTCGAAAGCTGCTTTAATTTTTTTAATTATCAGGTTTTGGGGTGGGGAGAGGTGTTTGTCATAGTCGGGTGAATATTTAACGTGTCATGTATACAAGTAGACTGCTCTTTTTTTCCTCTCTGATAGCTCATTCTGTCTAGTTTTAGTTTTCAGACAAATTCTTACATCACCTAAAAGGCCGAACACTTGTAGAGCCAATGAATTTTATCCCCTTTGTGGAAACTGCAATGGGCTTGCTCAATTTTAAGGTAAGCAAGTCTTGAAGTGTTCATATTTTGCCATCTCAGCAAACTAGGATAAGCAAAATATTCCTCAGTCTCTCCCTAATTTCACCAAAGAAGAGAGGTTAAAAAACACTAAACATATTGTTCAATCCCCAAAAACATTTGCACATTGAACTCTGATGTTTGTATTGTAAAGGCCTTCATAAATTCAAAATATTCCAGTGACAGGACAGTTCCAGACAGTCCATGCCAAATAACAAAATCTCTCTGCATTCCTGTTGTCGTTTTGAATACACTTGGAGTGGAAACAGGCTTCTCCAAAGATTTGGAATACTCTGTGTTGCAGTACACTTGGCTATTTAGTAGCTGTCAGACTCAACTTTTGTATAACATTTAATTAGATAAAAGAGTTAATCGTCCTTTCACTATTGTTAAACTTGCATCTTTATAATGGTTTCTACTGATAACATTACAACCAAATTCCATGTTATAGTTTCTTTGTGCATATGATAGAGTGTTTAATGCTAAGATTAGAAGTATAATTAACTTTGAAAATATCTGAAGAACATGCTCATTTTTTTAGAGTCATTTACAAATTTCATTTTAATATAAATCACTCCCCTACCTTTACTATTGAGTCCAGATTTTTCAGAAAGGCAAGGCAGCATGGTAATGAAAACGGAAGACCTTGTGCATGCACGAGGAACTCTGTGTTCCCCTCCCAAGCTCTAAGGGAAAAGTTTCAGACCAGCTGAGGACACACAGATCAGAAGTACCTCCAGAAGTACCATCAGGCCTCACAGGCAGCCTAATCATTTGATACAGCCATTTATCTTACAGCACACGCTAACCTATCTGGGAGCATAATAAAGCAGTAACCAAACGGACACGCTCCTGTCCAGTGTGCAAACAAAGAATTAAATCATATTTTAAACCCTCTGGGGCTTTTATTCACGTACAGTATTTCATAGTGGAGGTTCAATATTGCAGTTCCTGATGTTGGCAGGAAAGTTGCCTTTTAAAGCACTCTGTGAAAGAATAATTTTGTTTCCCACCAACTGCCATAGAGGAAGTGTCGCATTAGTAGAGCTGGTAATGACATCTCTCTCTCCAAGTACCTTAGCCTTAAAAAATACTTCTACAATCCAAACATCGATATAAAATAGCACTGTTATTCTCTTCTTTGAGTAAAATTTTTCTTACTTTTATTGTAATCCTTTTCTGCAGCACTTGTTGCATTTTTATCTTCCTTAGCTAATTATTAGTTATATGTAGCAGAAGACTTTAAATTGGCAATCCTATAAAAAATCCTTATATCCTATAAGGAATCTACAATAATTCTAAACCATTTGTATTATTTATTTCATAAAAGAGATTCTGATCTTTAGTTATGTTTGTCATGCAGATATACTGCATGTCAAACTAATCAAATTTAATACTTTTTGCTTGCTTTTTAGCAGTAATTGCCAAATGTTTTGTTTCGTATTGTTACACAGATATCTGAGGTAGTGATCACAGTAATACCCAGGGCATTATGTTAACCAGAAGGTGGGGAACCTGCCATGTTGTCCTGTATTTACACAGTCTAGGGACAGAGGTGCTCAGGGAAAGAAAAATACTTTTTCTCTTTTGCTGAGTCATTTTAAAACACTGTACATAGTCAAGCACCTACCACAGCTTTGCTTAATAGGACCAAATTTCGCTGAAGTATTTCGGTAACACTGAGTTGCTGTAATATCCTCTGTAGTCTCTGCAGCCTGCATTTCTGTAGAAATTAATACTCTGTTCTCATTTAAAGGCTGTCTGTGAAGAAGCACTGAAAAAAGGATCCCAGGTTGGCTTTCATTTGGATGCAGTCGTCTTTGGAGGAGAAGATTTCCGTGCCAGCATAGGTTGTTATTGTCTCTTTACTATAAACGTTTATGTATGGCATTTGCATTGGAGAAGCCTGTGGCATTTCCAACAGCAACAATGACAACACTTGATTCTGCATTTTATGTTTCCACTTTTCTCATTAATTTTTTTCGGTGCAGAATGTATCACTGGCAAATTGAAACATGTAAAAACATGGTCCCTGCGTTTTACAGGGCATTGATACTTTCCTGCACTTCTTGCCATTCAGCACCAAAAATTAATGAGAAAAAAAAACTGTTGAGTCACTGAAATAATTTAAAAATACTATATAAATAAGCAATATGCACATGCTTTTTAGAACTACATTTAAAAGTCCTAAAATTCTCGTGTGTGCTGCATCACTTCTTCATAGACAACTGTCAATCAGGCTTTTGACATCTTGCACAAATACTCTCCTGCTACATTTTGCTTTCATAAATTTACTTTAAATATGTCACATGTCAATACAGCCACATATTCACATGAAAGCACTATTAGCCTTCCTAAAAAATAAAAAGAGCTTCACCATTTCTTTTATAAGACGCCACTTAGGTTCTGATTCAAAGATAAAATATAAAAGCACAGAGCTATCAACTTCTAAATTATAAATAAGTATCTTAATGTAAAAATTAGCATTGCTTTTTAAAATATTCCTTACAAACAGGAAATCTGTGTCTAAATAGTGACATTATTATTTTTGTTATTATTTTTTTACCACCAGGCTTCACATGAGCACGTTGATTAGCTGGTGCCCTGTAAGCACATGAAGTCTCATGAATACTTTTGCTTCTTCTCAAAAGTCATCTACCGTCATTTTTTCATTCAAATACTAAAGCTTAAATATTCAGCTTAGGACATCAGTTGTGACAAGAATCAGAGCGAAGGAAAGTGCAATTCTATTCTCAGTGTGAATTTTTAACCATTTAGTTGGACGCAGTGTATCAATTTTTGTAGAGCTTCTCTTGCTGTAATGTTTCTCACTGTACATGCAGTAAATACTAAAATCAAATAATTGTTTCATTTTCGTTCAAGTCAGCAGTCTTCACCAGACAAAGCTTACACTGCATTCAGTCTTACACTTCTAATTTAAACCAAATCAAAATCTGAATTTATGAGCTAGTGTTTAAAGAGATGGCTTTTTTTTTTTTTNATTTTCGTTCAAGTCAGCAGTCTTCACCAGACAAAGCTTACACTGAATTCAGTCTTACACTTCTAATTTAAAACAAATCAAAATCTGAATTTATTGAGCTAGTGTTTAAAGAGATGGCTTTTTTTTTTTTTTTTGCTGAAGCTGCATTTTTTTTTTCCTCAGGAGAGTATCATTGTGGCTATATAGGCTTACACCCCTCTTCTGTTTTCTAAATTTGTTAAATAGCATCTCAAACTTCACTTTTTTTTTTTTTAAACAGGAAATATTTAAAGCAGAAAGGTTTAAAAGACTCTTGTCAGCTGTTCTTTGTTTTCATTATTTTCGTAGGTGCAACAAGCAGTAAGGAAACTCACGATATTCTGTATGCCAGGCAAAAAATAATAGTTACAGCAAAGGCATTTGGCCTTCAAGCAATAGACCTTGTTTACATTGATTTCCACGATGAAGATGGGCTCCGCAGGCAATCAAGAGAAGGTGCCTCAATGGGATTCACCGGTATGACTTTCTGCCAGTGTCTCAAAATAACGCATATCTTCCTCATTTTAAATATATTGCTACATTTACTGTAGCTTAGACAAATAACTTGATTTTCATTTCAGGTCATTTATTGAAAAACTCATTATACCAAGCTCTTCTATGTTTATTAGTATCTTAAAAATTGCAGCCGGAAATTTTGCCTGAAAAGTCACAGGCTGCTTTTTAAAACCGCATCCCATGAAGCGTGTGACTGTTTTAAAGAGAAGTTGGGGAAGAGGCTGTGCAGTGACTCATCCCATCATAGAGCATGGGAAAGGTGATACTGTACTCTGCAACGGCCACTCAACAACTGGAGCCTTTTCTCTTTGTTTTAACAATGGCAGTTGTTAAAAAATACTTTTTAGGCAAAGGAGGGGAGAAGCAAATCTCGTATGCTAACTGCTAGGGGAAAGTTATTTTCTTATTATTTTCTTTGATTTGTTTCTCATCTCCTGGCTTCCCTGCCAGTAAGTGCTGGTGACACCTTCAGGTATTGGCAGACAGCAAGAGCAGCAGGCTCCTTGCCCGAGAGTTCTGTAATGCAGCCTGTTACACTGTGATTGGTGTACCAGGTCACTCAGACACCCTGTTGGGACAGTGCAGCCACCAAAGTTTGGGGTTCTGCAATAGAAAACAGCCATTTGGCATGTGTGTTAGAGAATTCTAACATATAGGACGGACGTTACATTATTTTTTCTCTAACCATCACTCAGGATATACATACGGTACTAGTACATCCCTTAGGTTTTTGTTACCAAAAGTATGGGGCCCAGCAATGCCACCTAGCAAACTCTGTTTTTACAGTTAGCTTTACATGATACCTTAAAGCACCAAGCGAAACAAACAAGTGTCATTCGAAGTGATTTTGGCATGCCAGTGAAAGAATAGCAATCGATGCTCTTCGGCACAAACTCTGCTCTACTCCCTGTTGAGCTTCGACATTTGCAAAACCAAATATTGTTTCAGAGGTGAAGTGGCTAGCTCCTCACAGCTACATTATCCACGGCCGTGTGGGCTTCCACCCTTCACTCATCTGCCTTTGAAGCTGGAAAAATAATAGAGCTGCTGAATGGTAGCACCTGCTGACGGCTACCTAGTCTCAAGCAATATTTCCTAGCTTAAGGAAAGGCTTGATTTTTGAAAAAACATAGGCATCTGAACCTCCTGTTGACAGAAGATGGAGCTGCAGATGCCTAGCACCTTTGAGAGCACTCCTTTTGAATGCTTAATGTGCATTTAAATACTTAACTCAGGCTGCCAATTTCGGAAATACAGAAATGCTCAGTATAACCAGTGTTGATGGTGGTTCGGACTCCACTGACTTTATGGTGGAAGTTGTCTGACATTGTCTGACAGGGTCCAGACAGGAGACAAATAAAAAGGTCACGTGTAGCAATTTAGAGTGTAAAGTGACTTTCTAACTTGGCAATAGGTGTGTCTTGCCTTTCCATACAAAGAGTAAAGGTCTGTAAGAGGTACAGACTTCATTAAGGTGAACTCACAGCTCCTGCTCTTTGCCTCCTGCCTTTCCGCAGGGAAAAAACACATTTCCAAAATCCAGCAAACAACCTGATCAGTCCAACCATCATTAGAGACAGGCAAATACTGACTTTTCTCATTTGGGGCGGGGGGGGGGGGAATTTAAAAATCTGTTTCAGCTAAAACAAAACAGCATTTTCCATTTTATTTTGTAAAAAAGTCCAAAAATATTTTAGGTCAATCTAAAATGTTTCACTCGTTCTTTGTTTCTTTTGCTTTCAGTTTATCTAATGCTTTTATAATCTTTTTTGCTTGTTTTGATTAAAATAAAATGTAATTTCAAAACTGAAAGCAAATTTTTTTTTTCCCAAACCTATATAAATGAAACATTTTAACATTTCCAATTTCATTCATCACAGAAAATAACAAATGGGTCTCAGCTTAATCCATGACCTTGTATAAAGCAGAAGTATGCACATTGTATTTGTCACTGACAGTCCTCTGATAATGTGAGAGGAAAGTACTGAAACGTTGACTTAATAACAAATCCAAAACATGTAATTCTTCTAATTTTTAAATATATAAGGTCCCTTCCTGCTACTTTTTCACAAAGAATCAGCTGACCTGAGGCTTCCAAATTGCTCTCTTAGCTGGAGAACACTCATTTATTTGTGTGCACAGGGCTGAATTCACCACCCTCAAAAGCAATGCAAATCCAAAATATTCACCAAAGGTGTATGTCCTTAGATATCCCCACATTACACCAGCAGGATTTACCTTAGTGTAATCAAATAGGTTCACTCGAGATTAAATAAGTGAAATAATACAACGAAGAATTTACTAGCTATGTAATTACTGTTGCGAACCTCACTGCTTATTGTAAGCAAGTTTTCTTTTCCAGTTACCTTAAAAGCAGCCTGGTTTTCCTTCAGTGAGTGTGTTACCATGAAATCAAACGTTTTCAAATGTAATTTAGCCGAATTAATAGTCCTTTCATATGTATATTTATATATATTTACTTATATGCATATATAGCCATAGACACACAGCAAGATGTTTTACACCACCAGTACCTGTGGACTTTAAAACAGTGTGTTGCCTATATAAATAGGCATAGGTTTTAGAAATGTTTCTGTAAAAAATTAGGTAAACCTTGCCATATGCTTTAACAGATGACTTAGTTATTATAGAAAGTCCTTTGCTACATGCTGAGAAGCCAGGTATAAATACAAAACAGTATAGGTTTCCTCTCTTCTGCAGTCTTTTGTAGAAGACTAAAATGACACCATCATACAGTTACCTAAAAGACTTGACAGGTATTGATTTAAAACACGATATATCAAGTGGTACTGTAAAAAGGATTTCATGGTCATAAATTTTAATGTCTTCCAATTTTGCACTCTCTCAGTAACTTGTCAATAACAACAATTCTGTTTAAAATATTTGCTTCATTCCTGCATGGCATTATGTCTGTTACAGAGTTATTTGGATATGTAGTCTGTGACAAAAATCAACCAAGTGCTATAAATCAAAAGTTAGATTACATTCTCTGTAAATTTTTCAGTAGTGTTTTAATGATAAAATTCATAGCTTACTGCTACAGGTATCTTTATAAAAATAAATCTTTTTACAGAAATGTTTTACACTCTAAGAAATCATATATATATATGTATTCTTAATTTTGTTATAATTATAGATTGACTTTAAATATAAGTTAAAATATACTCAACATTTTTCCCAGAAAGTTAAGCTCCTTAGGATTTTTCAAGAATTGCTGGTACACACTTCAATTTTAGAATTAGTAGTTTAGCTAGGGAGAATTTGTTATACTACAAATAAGGAACATCGTTATCTTATTAATGATGGCATTTTATTTTATTAAATTGACTAAAAACGTTTGAGTAGACCTAATGTAAAAAACATTGGCTTAAAAAAAAATCTGTGTAATTTCTTTCAAAAAATATAGTTCTTACAGGATTTTAAGCTTTTACCTACTCTTAAACTATTTTTAAAATAGTTATGAAATTGAAATTTCAAACTGAGTATTTTTATGCTTGTAAAATTAGTAACTAAACGTTGTTTAATAGGAAATAAAACTGAGCTACTTATGGCTTTTTAGCAAAGGAGCACAGCAACACTAAAAGACTACTATTTCTTTGCTCATTTAATTAAGCAGATTTACTTTGTACTCCAGATTATCACCCAGATGCACCATAGTCTGATAAAAGTAATCCCGGGGGGTTTTGCAGTGGCTATTTCATTGAAAATAGGTGTATTTCTGCGGCCGTGCACGAGGCTTCTCAGATCAAGTGACGGGCAGATTTCTAATGTACAGCTGGCTCAATGTCAGCAAGAATACGGGAGCAGACCCCGTCGCGCAGGAAAACCTCCTCAGGTCCTGACGCTCCAAACTTTTCCTTGCGTGCAAGTCTGGCTCCCGCGAGAGGCGGCAGCGGGCGGCAGGGCTCTGGGACCCGCGGTCTGCAGGGCGCTGCTCACTTTCTGGCAGGTTTGCAGGATCAGGCTCATCCCTCCAACTAATTTTGTTATCTGGCACCGAGGAGAGTCATTAATTCCACGGGAAACTGGGAATTACGGTAGCCTCTCTTTATTAAAATACTTCGAAAGCAAACTGCAGAAATCCCACCAGTCTGTGAAATTCGCATAGAAATGAACTAATAATGTCAAATGTTGCACTTTTAAAATTAGCAAACAAATTAGACATGTATTTGTTTTAGGGTAGCTAAATACAATCACGGATCAAAATGGATTATGTGGCTGTCTATTCATGTTTGAAAATCTCTAGTAAAAAAAAAAAAAGCAACATCTATTTTATTTTCTTACCTTATGTTTATACAAGAAAGGATTAAAAAAGACCTGCTTCATAAAACCTCAGGGCACCGCTGGTAGTTGTTTAGCATACTGGTGACTAAATAAATATTGCAGCCTACCTGCAACTGCCAACAATTGCAGCAACAACAGTTTAAACACCATTGAAGATTTTATGATGCTAAGTGAATACTGAGAATTTAGGGCATGATCCTTAAGTTACTGGTAACTTTTCAGTCCTACAAATCTCTCACCATCTTCTTCAGATCTCATTTTCTGAACACACTTTAATACAACTTATTGAAGAGTGTCTGGAGCTGTTATTTATATAGTTAAATTCAGAGATGCATTATACTTCAGTGTTACTGACTGCCCCAAACAATTGCACCTGAAATGACTGAGAGAAGACGTATGGATCAAAATGGGGAGGGAGAAGAAAGAATTGTGGGTTCTTCTAAACTATACTGAATGCAAGCATAGCACAAGATGTTTTTCTTCTTAAAAAATTCTGGCAAAAAGCTATCTGCCTGGTTTTCAGTTTTAAAAATAAAAAAAAAATCAAGTAAAATAATTAGTTAAAGAGCAAGAAAGTCTGCAAGGCATATGAGAGCCTCAAGTGGTTGGAACATTTTGCTTGAACATCTGTTTGTCGATGCATGATTCTGGTGTTATTAATCTTCTTTGTAGGTAAGCAGGTGATTCACCCCAACCAAATTGCTGTTGTCCAGGAACAGTTCTCTCCGAGCCCTGAAAAAATAAAGTGGGCACAAGAACTGATTTCTGCTTTTGAAGAACATCAGCGATTAGGCAAGGTAAATATTCTGTTAATATACCATAGTGGAAAGAAAATCTGGATAATATTTAAAATTTAGAAAGGTTGGGGATGACTCTTTGCATTTATCTTGTGAAGTGTGCTGTAACTGAGACGAATGCTTGTGAAATCTGTCTCTGGATAGACTATAGACCATATTTATTATAAATGTCTCACTTGCTAATATATTTAGAAACAGAATGACTATCTTTTCTTTTCCCCCAATTTAACTTTAATTTTTTGATTACACAGCCTTTTGGGTACCTGCATATATCTACAGCTTCAGTGAATTAAAACTGATTCTCCATTATGCGGCAGAATCACGGTGTTACTGTCAGACAAAAATATTTGCAACCAAAAGACAGGTAGCCTGACAGACAACTCAGACTGCTTGCACAGACATCATTTATGGAAATAAATAAATGGATTAGGAAGCCTTGGGTTTCTAAAAAAATCTGTGTCAGTAGACCTGTTTCACTTTTGGGGGTTTGATCCCGCAAACATGCTCAGTAGTGAGTGAAGGTACTTTTGAGGACAACTGCTTGCAGATTGTGGTTCGTAATCATTAAAAATGGGAATGTTTTATGTGTATTTGTACCAATTGCTGGACCTGAATTTTGGATAGAGGAGAAAGCAAATTAACACTAGAATATGATTGTTCCTAATTTAGTGCATCATTGAGTCTCACGTTTCCTGCTCTGTGGGTTTCTGCTATGTAAATATTGCGGTGGTGATGCACAATCTGTCTCCACTTTGTGCCAGTAATACTTAAATTAGGGGTCGCCTGAAGGAAGATTTTATGCTAGTTGCAGCATTGTCAGTTAATTATCTTAAAGGTTATTTGCTATAATCCAGTTTGCCTCTTTTTGAAAGAAAAAAAAAAAAAGTTGCAGCCAAATGTATTTATCTTAGTCGCAGCCAAGCCTGGGCTAGTTAAAAAGCAAAGTCCCAATGTCAGAACAGGGACTGCAGATGAGCGGGAATAGTTCACATGTGCTTGTGTGACATTCAAGTAGGAGACAAATCCCTCTGGTCATGAAGTTCATCTATAAGATTGTGCATAGGGTCTCACATTCTCTGGTGCTGTATAAATGTTTTCTGTGCATTTTTCTTCTGATGGGTAGAAAAAGATTGGGATGTGTGCCTTCCCTGTTCCCCGGCTTTTCTGATACTACAGATGTTGTACATTAAAAGTGCTGTAAAGGTCAAAACAGAAATTATGCTTTCTTCTCAGTAAAAGTCTGACAAGGTATTTGCTATTCTCTGCCCTTCTCGTCGCTAGGCTATCACATCCCCTTTGTGGTACCTGGGTGTTTCCAGGACAGCCATTACTATGATCCTTGGGTGCTGTCCTGAGCAATGATTTCAGGGTCACTATTAGGATGCTGTATGCCTGTATCTCTTTGTTCTGTTCCCGTCGGTTTTGAAATGTAGCTCTCTACATGCAAACAATATAGAAGTAAAAAATGTGTGACTGGTTTTGCCCATTATTCCGATTTACAAAGCTTGGCTCCCTTACAAAAAGGCTCATTATAAACATACTGCTGGTGCAAATGTGTAGGCAGGTAGATGCAGAAAGAAGAAAGTCAAACAACATACTCAGCCAAATATTGTTTATGTTTCTCATGTGTTCAATACTATTAATTCAGCTGAATTCAATGTCAGAAACTCATCTAAGGAATACCCCTGTCATATGAACAGTCGATTAGGAGACTGAACTAAATTTAACTCTAGTCCCGGTATCACATTATCACTAAGCCGAACATTTAATATTGAATAATTTTGTATTTGGCAAGCATTAGTCTTTGGATTTCTTTTGAAGCTGCTATTTTACCGAAATAATACTGGGGGGGGTTGCTTATATCAGCCATTCGGGTGGGGTGAGGAGCTTTTGGGTTTGGGGGATTTTTTTCTCTTCATAAATGCTTTTAAAATAGGTTATAAACTCCTGTAGTTAGCTGCCAGAGCAAATTTGCTGAGGGTTTGTGGTTTGGGCTATTTTTTTAACCAACCAGGTTGCATGCTTCATACATTTTTGCATGTAGCCATCTATCAACAAAAAAGGACAGGCAGGTTAATATGCGGGTTTCTACATCTTGTAGCACTGTCCATATTACCAGACTTTATAACAAAATTGGAAAAATAGTTTTCCACGTAGTGCTGACAACTCCTTAACCGAGTTTATAATTTGCCATTACGATTGTGTCAGTAAGAAGAGCTTGGACCATCTGATTACTTAATATTTTTTTCAAAGCAAACACATCCCACTGAGGGATCCTCTCACTCTGCATCCTAGCGACATGCTAAAATGTAAGTAATAACTCTTCCCCTACCACCTCCTGGCAAATACTCCATGCAGCGGTTTTAGTAATCCTCATGTCCTAATGAAACACCTCTTCTGTTTTCCTTTCCCTTTTATTATATTAAAGTGTTCATGTCAGTAAGACTGAAAATATAGCTGTGGTTAATATGGTTGAGACTTGCATGGGTTTGCCATGTTATTAATCAAAGTTGAAAGCCTGGAAAAAATAAATGTGAGGGATTTGTGCAGCTGTTTGTGTGGTAGATAAGTTACTAGTCTGCAGTCTCTGGGATCATAGTTTGCTATTAATTTGGTTTAAAGTTTGATGCCCTTAGTTAACAATATTTTCTATTAAAATACAGTAATAAGCTTTTATAATCTATTCCAATTTGAGTCCTACATTTGTCATAATAATCTGCTTTTGAAAGAAGACTGAACCAGGCTACTTCATGCTGGAGGCTGAAATGCTTTGACATAGTAGCCCCCAAATATGAGTACTGAGGTCAGGAAAAATTAGGATCTCAGATGAGCACTGCAGAATTAGAGGTGCTGTGGCAGTGTCCAAACAGAAGGAAATTAGAGAGCTAGCCAGCAAGCCAGAAGTATTAGGGCTTACCTTATGGAGATAGTCCTGTTTGAGGGGTTGTTTTGGTTTGGTTTCTAGGTTGTTTTGGTTGTGGGGCTGTTTTTTACATTTCTAATGGAACTGAAAAATAGCATATTTCGGAAATAAATGGTAATGTTGTAGTTTCGACAAGTAGAAGACAAATGTTGAAATGAATACCTTTTGTACTTTATTCAGCTGTTAATTAAGTGCTCTCTTTTGTCTAGAACTTTGAGATCTAAAACTGAAAAGGGCTTAAAAAGATTTCTATATATTTCCAGTAGAACTGCATTACTAAGGGATATGATTTCCAAAATTAAAATATTCATCCTGAAGAAAGCAGGCGTAGCTGTTGGGAAGGTCTAAATATAAGATAAATGTTAGTGTGTTCAAAAATGAAAAAGAAGTGTAATAAACATTATTCCAGTAGTCTAAAGGACAGTGTCTTTTAGAAATTTCTGAAGCATTCGTACAACATTAAACGGGGAAGTGATCATATAAATACAGATTACCTGAATTCAAGTGGGTAGAGTTAGCAGAAGTTATTAGCCTATCTTAAGAAAAAGATCTGATTTCTAACAATGAGGGTACAATAGTCTTTACCATTTAAGCAACTCCTGCATTTACATTACCAATATACTGAATACAGGACTGTAATCTCTTCTATATGTAGTGAGTGTTCATATATGACAAAAAAAGTAAGACATTAAAAATGCATTTTTAAGCCATTCGACTTATAAATACACCTGGCACAATATCATTATCGTAATGGGATCTTCCCAAATTCTCTTGGTTTTAAATGAAATTCAAATATAAAGAAAAGCAGAAGAACAAAGTGAAACGTTGATTACACATTTATCTCACGTACTAATTTATAAATGCTTTCAAAGCACCCACACATTAAACCAGGGAATAACTAAATGCTGCCACCAAAGTCACTTGTCAAGTAAGGATTATTTAGAGTTAAGGTAAGTAATTCACAAACCCGAGTTGTAATATGGGTTGAATATTTTAGATCCCATAGAGCAAAACAAAAGAAATATCCGTACATGCCACATACAAATGCACAGAGTGCTTCTAAGAAGACTTTTAGCATATGTTTCTTGCATTATATTCTGTGCCATTGTATATCACGTTCCCGGCAGCTGAGGAATAATATATATGAACTCCAGTGATTTGGCAAACTATACAATTTCATTTACGGACCTTTCCAGGATTATGAAAAATCTTAGGACTGCATTTATTTACACAGCATCAACCCAACAAAGGAATGGAAATTTCCAGCAGTGGCTCCTTTATAATGCTCTTTGTTTAGGAAAAGCTACCCCAAGCCACTGTATCTTGGAGACGATGCGCCCTCGTGCTTGGGCCAGCTCCAGCTCCCACTGCCTCACAGGGAGGTCCCTCCACGCTTCCCTCCCTCTCCCGGCCTTGCCGCAGACCCCGTGAGGGCTCTCCGTGTACGGCCCCAACCACACGGGATCCATCCCGTCTCATTCCAGCCCCTGGTTGCTAGGAAAGCAGGACCATGTCCCAGGGGTGCCAGGCTCGGGCTGCCTCTTGGAAGGGTTGCTCTGGAGCATCCCTCTGCCATGGGACTGTATGGGACCCCATTGACCCACAGGGATTATATTGAACTTTATAGGGCATTATATCTCAGGGCTTTATGAGGAGCTGGGAGTGAGGGAGCAACCCAGTTCCCCACTCACCTTGCCCAGGACAGACTGCAGAGCTTTGAGGTGCCACCACCCAGGCTGGATCCCATCCCAGGGTGACAATGGCTGCACAGGGTGCTGCCATGCCTCTGTGCATGCTGAGCTGCAGTTCTGTTAGCCCTCCCACCGAGGACAGAGGGCATTTGCTCTCATTTATGTTAATTAAGCAATGTATATTTCTTCCACTGGAGAGTGGAGGATTCAGGAATTTGTGGTAAATTGGCCACCTTTTTGGATCTTCAGCCTTAAGGAATATAGGCTCAGGTGCATCTCTATGCAAAGAGGAAGGGTCCTGGTGGGATTTAAGCATGGGCCACTGCTATGTTGTTTATCTCTAAAGAGTGGCCAAGTGAAATTTTAATGTGAAAACTGATGAATAAATAGAGGTCAAGAGAGCTTATATTAAGTACTTGAAGTTTCTCTATACCGTTTTAGTATTTGATAAATACTTTAGAAATGTGTTTTGTGTCACAGTTGAAGGCTTTTCTCTTAGAAAAGTCCATCTGGGGGCAAATTTTGAACCTGTACAATGGAGCAGAAGGGGCTGCATTGGCTAATTGCTTGTGCTATACTGGTTCCTACACTGGTGAAATCAGTCCTGAGGGAGTTATGCCAGGTGGGGAGAGAAGGAGACAGATTTTACTACACGGGGCTGCAAAAGCTTCTAAGCAGGGCAGAAACTCATACAAAACACTTCCTTGCCAACTTCTCCCCCTCCCACTCCCCAGCAGGCATTTGGTGGCTCTTAATCTGTTTTCTTCCACTCATTAAAGACCTGTGTCCAAAACGCAAAGTGCTCGAGTGGCACTTTGCTATTTCCCGCAGGGAGAAGTTTCTCCATGAGCCTGGAGCAGGACAGATGCTGTGCCCCTCCATAGCCTTTGCACCCTGGAGGAGCAGGCTCCTCCTGTCCCAGGGGACATGGGCCCTGCAGAGGGCACAGGCCCTGCAGAGGGCACCTCTCCGGGTTCTTTCTCAGCAAGGCACGACCCCTCTCTATCCTCGTTGGCTCAAGGAGATACATGCAGGGTGAGTGCCCTTGCTTTTGGAAGGGCCATGCTGTGTCGGCACATTCCCACTCAGTCAATGCTTTGTTATGGGCATGGAGTAGGAAGACACCCATTGCTGCAGACACCTGTCCACCATCGTGCCAAAACCTGCTCTGCACCAAGCAACCAACCGAGGCAGCTACCTACCTCCAAAATCCCTTTCTAAAAAGCATTAACAAGAATTCATGAGCCTCATTTCAATTTCCAAAGCAGTATCTAACTAGAGATGTAATGTTCTGACCAGATGGCTCTTTTAAAGGCTTACTGAGGGAATTCAGAAGCCTGTACAGCCAAAATATTGTTTCAGTTAATTTAAGTAGCAGCGGTCTTGCTGTCTTTTCACTCCTCTCTGTGCTAGCCAGCTTTTTCAGGGACCTGGAGAGGCTCTCTGCAACAGCTCTCTCAGCTGAAATAGAGAATCACAGTAAAATATGGCTGTCCAATCCTATTCAGAAAATGAACCTAAAATTAGAAAAAACAGAGAACACAAAAATACAGGCAATTCCATTCTTGTTGGAAGAATGAGCTTCACTATTATTATTTTTCTCAACTGCGATGAATTTTACAGCCACCTTTCCCTTCAGTATCAAATGCCTTTTGTGTGTCCTGTAATCAGTCATTTTTACTTTCAGATTGAATTTTCTAGTTTGTGTTTAACAAATTGCTTCCATGACTATAAACCTCAAGTTAATTCGAAATTACTTAATTAAGGGCATCTGAGGATACTAAGGTCTTAATATTAGTTACTTTTCACTTTTCCATATAATAACCATGATGCTCACTAGGCGGAAAAAATGCATCGTTGGATAGCGTTTGTCCAGGAAGCTGCTTTTGTGCTATAAAATGAAAATTTGCCTGGCAACAGCAAGCGTACTCTCCAGGATTCTTCCGTTCCCGATACATTACAAGACAGAGAATGAAAACCAGTGGAGAATATTTCCAACTTCTAGAACTTCCCTCAGTTTCTTTAATTTTATTCTTTCCTACTCAAGAGGAGCACATGGGAAGGCAACAACCACAATGAGAAGGTAACTAAAGAGAGTGCGAAGACAGCAATAAAAATCTCCTCATGTCTGCCTTCCATTCAGGGATCTTAAATAGGCTGTTTGCTCAGTGAGAGGGAGAGACTTGGGTGGCCTGAAGGAGCCTCTGGTGTTGGACCAAGCAGGATTCCCAGGCCCAGCCCAGCTGAAAGCGCTGTCCCCAGTGGTTCAGGCAGCTTGGGGGACTGTGAGAGGGAAAAACAGCTTGTCTGGCTCACACAGCAGGGCAAGGCCCTTATATATGGCTGGGAAAATAATATCAGGTGGGGAAGAAGTGAAGGACCTTGTAGGTCCTTGATCTTCATCTTTCCTGCCCCACTGTGGACTTGAAGGATCACAAAGTCCTTCCTACCTGTTGAGCTTTAGAAAGGGCTTCTTCTATCAGAGTTCTTGTACTGCTGCTTGGGAGTTATTTGAGGAAAAAATCAATCTCTATTTCATGTGGTTGTTGCTCTTTCTTTCTCGACCTTTTGTGTCCTTCCATCTGCTCCTAGAGGTAGAAGTCTATGTCATACAAACAGGCCTGCTTCTGGCATTACAAACTGATTTATCCTCTGAACTCACTGACTACTTCTACTCCAGTGGAAGTTTACACTGGCAAAAAGAAACAAAAGGTAGTGATATTAAATGTTTTCTTCATATCAACAATATGGCTACAGAAAATTACTGGTGTTGATACTTTGCAGAATTCCCTCCCTATCCATTCTTCAACAGATCACAGAGACCCACTGAGCATCTCCTCTTGCCAAAAATATACCTTTGACAAACCTTTTCAGGGATCATTTATTTTCCCCAAAGATTTTATGTACAAGTGTCTTTCAACCCATAATGTTGCTACAGAAAAGGAGCAAATATGAAAGAGTTCAAAGGAAAGGATATGGAAATACATAGCCCAAAAAGCTCCGTCCACATAGCCTGCTGTCTTTGAAGTCTTCAGTTTGTCATATGTGACTACACTAGTTATTTGGGCATTGAAAAAAAATTGCAAAGGTGCTAAAAGAAGGCCACAGTTGTCTGACAGTTTGCCCTGGAGGCAGGACAGGCCTGACCAGAGAGGAGGGAGAGACTTTATCTTGTTATAGTTTGGAAAACATGCTCAGTTGACCCAGATATCATTGTACACCTCCTAGCAGCTCTCTAACCTTTGGAAGTTCATTACAAGAAGGTGCAGTCATGACCCAGCTCTTTATGACAGCTCTTTGGCTAAAACTTGCAGAAAAAAAAAATTAATTAAACCTGCATTCAGCACCATCACAGCTGTTAGCTTATTTCCTACTCTTGACTTCCCCAAAAATATGGTCTCAACCTTCTGTTTCAAGAGAAATCATTCCTTTGTACTCAGGATAATCACTCCTCCCCCAGGCACTGACCCAACGCCATTTGCTGCAACCAGAACTCTTTTCTCTTTTGTTCATTACCTGTAAGCAAATTCAAGCATTCTTTTTAAGCCCCAAAGCAAAGATTTCCAAATTTCCTCTGCAGGGAGTCACTTAAACAATGTGTGTTTTCATTAATCCCAGGGGAATTATCTTCCTGAATGCCATGCGTTTTAGGGGGAGCCTTTGCCATCCACCTGCTCTCTTCCCTCCTTGGAAGAGCAAATCTGCCCTTCTTGCAGAACACAAAACTCTTATTTCCTTATAACAGCTAATATAGTGCAGGATTAGAGGTAATGTTTTCAGAACCAAGCACATTTTAGTGGGTTTATTCCTTGTATTCCTTGTATATTTTGAAACCTTTGAGTTTCAGAAGTGGGCGAGCCACTGAATTACCTTGGAAAGAATTAGTGTTTCTCAGATAATTGTGGATCAAAATTCATCTTTGGACTTCAGGGTGCTTGTCTATATTGGTTCTCTGTTTCTCCTAGTAGGAAGTATGCAAGGTTTGCCCTGGCCAGCTGGCATCACCCATCCTGCTCATTTCCATTTAGCCTGGCATCTGCCCACGAGTGCTGACACAGGTCACAGGGGTTGGAAGGGGACTTACATAATTACTTATTTACACAATGGCTGTATTCACACACAGCCTCTGGCCCATGCTACCAGTCTGTTTGACTCACAACATCTCTTAATGATGAAGGGGGTGGAGGAGAGAAGGGTGACTGGCTTGTTGGCCCCCATATACCCATTTCCCCCAGGTCCTAGTTGCATGTCCCCTCAAAAGGCAGCCAGGTAGGACAAGAAGATAACCCGACTGCCACACACTCTTTGCAGGGATTTGGTCTGCAAAGGAAAGTATTGCTAGCTAAACTGTTGAGCAAAGTGATTGGAAAAAAACCCAAATCTTTATCAGTGGGGCACTATTTCTAACCCTGTGACAGCAGAGTGCTGTCAAAGGACTCCCCTCACTTGTGAGATTGCTTCTTCTACTCAGTAGTCTCCTAACTAGTGGCAGAGGGGTTTTTTGGCAATTCCATGAGCATTAGATAACCCCTATCTTAGACCTGTACTTGATTCAAAGTTCAGTAGCAGGTGCTTTCTTGTCCATGTTGAAGTTTCTTGGAACATTACCTTGTCTTGCTTTTCCTTTTCTTCCACTGGCCTGACTAACCAGAGTGTCTCCCCCATGCCAAAGCCTTACCTACTCACCAGGATCCCCTAGCACCTCCAAGCCTGCCATCTAAATAGCCTGACTAGATTCCCAAAGTAAATTGCTTTTGAAAATGTTGGCTGTCTTTACACAGTGGCCTAGGACAGCCCATATACTGACACATAACAAATTAACATAGCTATATTCTTTGGCTATATTCTTTCATCTGATGCAAGACAATAGCTCTTTTCTCTTTGTGCTGTAGACAAGCCACGGTCTTAATGTAAGCTCATGTAATCTTTAAGAAAATCCTGGCCACTGTCACATGGGAGTTAAAGTTGTTGGCTACATGTGTGATGGGATCTGATAGAACAAGACACCAAAGGTTTATTAGCAAAGGTTTGCCAATGATTGAGGTAATGAATAACAACAGCAGTTATGCTGAAGGTCTGCAGTAACCCTCTCAGTAAGCTCGTTGCAGTCATCAGGATGGATGTGGTTAGAGGTACAGATAACCACAGATGGAGCAAATGCTGAGGAAAAAGCCACAAGCATTCCCAGGTGCAGGAGTACATCTAATTCTTCTGTCTTGTCAGCCAATAGGGACTAGCTCATCTGATCACTGTCCCACATGTCCCAGAACAATTATTATTTTACTTTAATTAACTCAAGTACTTTAATTCACAGCTCAGAGATAATTGTGTCACATAACTATGAGGTGACTTAAATATTCTGTATCATGATGGTTTTATCGTGCTTATTCCTCTCCTTAACCCAGTGGTTTATAAGGAAACAAAAGATGGTGAAAGTAAAACCCAGTGTAACATTGTCTATTATATAAAAAGGTTTCAGGACAGAAGAAGTATAAAACTTTACACTCCCTGATCTTCATGAAAAACATGAAGAATATCTCACTTGTCATCATGTACCTCCCCTGTTGCAGTCAAGATCAACACAATTCCGTATATAACACAATTCCATTATACCCATGATAAACACTAGCAATAAAATTAGCTGTGTCATTTCTTCCCCTCTTCTGGTTCCATCAGAACATATTGATCCCCAGACAACACAGAAATCATGGATCCTGAATCCCCTCCATTTAACTTCTAGAAAGCTTCTTGCCACTAAAAACATTATGCTCTGTTTATGAGATGGTCTTATAGATTTGCCAAGCTCTTAACTACTCTCAAAAGTTTCACAAAGCAAATGTTCCTGGATGCTGCCACACACAGACACACGCAAAAAGCGGAGGTCTTCATGGTCCAAGAAACACTGCATTAATGTGTTCATCTTTTGACCAAGGCAAATAACAGACCAACACTGAGACTCTTTCTGTGACTTGGTAAGTGTCATTTCTTAGAGGCAAAGGAAATCTTTAAGGATGACATAGATATATGACAAGAGACATGTCCAAGTTCCATGACCAGAGCTGTCTTCTAAGGTGTCAAAGATGACCCCTCAATTACATGTTGAACTTTGCTAGATCTGAGCTGGGTTTGGTAGTGGCTGCATTTATCCAAAAGGAAGCTCATAGGATACAAGCATAAAGTCTGCCAAACTGACGTGTTACAAAGTTTGGTTCTGCACCTCTTCAGTCTCTCCACAGTTACCTGGAAATTTTTTGCATTAGTTATTCTTACTGCACAGCTGGATTTGCCTCCTTTTTTCAGGAGCCTATATCTTCATCTCCTGACCTGTGAAAATGACCGTTCTCTGTCAACTCCACCTTATCGCTTCTCTTTTCTGTAGACTGGATCTTTTTATCAGTTGGGGCTGACCATTCTCAATTCTATTTTTATCAAGACCATAATTTTTTGACATTACCTTCTGAAAAAAGAAAAAAAAAAACCCAGCAGCTTTCTATAATTCTAATTCCCTTACAACTGTTTTCTGTATTTGCCAAGTCTTCTCTGTTCCATTCTCAAAGTGCTTTAGGGCATACTGAAATTCAAAATAGAGCTGTTAAGACCTTATTCAGCATGGCCTGCATCTTGCATAAATTGCTGTTACTTTTTAAAAATGTTACTACTGCTTTAACAGAGCATTAAAAGTCATTGTGAATAACACTACATGGTTCCTGGGGGGAGCAGCAAATTTCACAGTACTGGTCCTGCATCATCCTTCCTGCAGAACGTGGTCTGATACAAGAGACGGAGGTGGGGAGCAGATGAGTTGGTGGGCTCTGTGGGCAGCTGCAGTAGGCAGGCAGAGAGAAGAGGAGCTAGATGCTGCCTTTCTCTTCCTCTGCCCTTACAGAGCTATCCAGAAGGAAATACCTTGAGTCTTTCCTTGCTCGTCAGTCAGTTGGAAGGACTCTTATGTAGGCTACACAGTGGCCCAAATGGGAAATGCTGCCCATTCACTTTCTCCCTTGATTCCTCCCTGACAGTCTGCACTGACAGAGGCATACAAACTGAAGGAGCACAGAAACTGTGCAAATACAAACCCTTCTGCTGTGTTGTACTGATTTCACAGCTATATAGCATGGACCAGCCAAAGCGCCCTCACAGCTCCCATAGATTGATGAGTGCCAAAAGTCACCTAATTTCTCACAGGGCTCTGCCTTCAGCACATTCACTGTATGGCTGCATGAAGGATGGCACTGGATAGGTACAGCAGAATACTTGCTGCATCGCTTAAAATAGGGCAGAGTCTTTGGCCCACAAAGCCACTCCTTCTCAGAAGGGCAGCACTTTCACATGCTGTCTGGTGAGTGCTGCAGTTGTCCTCCATTCCCTCACTTCTCATCCAGCTTGAGTTACTTGCACCCGTGAACCATTAGTCAGAGGCTGCGCCCACCATCTTCGAGTCTGCCTCCTAGCTGCTCCTTCTCCCAGCTTCTCCATCAGCCTTTACCTGGAGGGTCCGTCTCTTCCCAGGGCTGGTCTGACACAGTTGCTCAGCCTGATTGGAGGGTCCCTCTACAGGTTCCTGAAAAGGCTCCCACTGAATGATTTATATGGTGGCATGGCAAGCAAGAGCTACAGCCACCGAATGCAATGGATGCAAACCCCAGCCTTGCACTACCCACCTGCCATTGTTCCCGTTCATGCTGCAAGCTTAAGAACAGACCCTTGGTCCCATAGCTGAACTACCGGAAACCTAAGTACAGGCTGGAACTGTGAGATTGTTGACAAAATTAGCCAAAAAGACAATTTAGATCTATGACTAAATTAATCCCCAGATTAATGCTATCAAAGCAAATGGTGTTTATAGGAAGTCTTGTTTCCTTTATAGTCATGCGAGAGAAAATCAAAAGAATGCTAAAGGCAAATTTCATCTAGCAGAAATGGAAAAGAGAGCATGGGGACAAAGCTGTAATTACCGGTATTTCCTATCTGTTGAAACCTGTGGGTGGAAAGAGAGTCAGTGAATAGAGTATATTCAATAGCATTAAAATCGGTTTCTTTTTCTGGACTTTAGCTCAACGCTGCAAATTAGCAGGGAGAAAATGAGCCTCAGAGTGAACGGGCAGAGAAGCCAACTTCATGTTACCCTTTACTGTTAGAAAAGAAAAAAAAAGGGGGGGGGCATTTTTTCCTTCAAGAATTCAAATCCTAGCAACCCGAAGTACAGCTGCACACTGACAAGCAGGGAACATACAGCAGTTCTCAAGTGGTTCAGTGTTCATGTGTCCACAGACACAGTTATCCTGGTTTCCTTTCTAAACATGTTATAATGAAGAGAAGACAAGCATGCTGTTTAATTAACTCTTGCTTTGTAAAAAAAGACATTCTGACCCAGATTCATTGTGCCACAGCTTAGGCATCCTGTATCCAGTGGAAGGCATAAGACCCTCCCAGTCATGATTCGGACTACCAGAGATCAGAATTGATATTGCTAGGCACCCATCTCTTTCTGAAAACTATTGCCGGGACTTAGGATAACGGAGCTCCTTTCACAAAACCGAGAAGGATAATGCCAGACCTCAACATATTTCTACCTATCACTGTCATCCCACATGCAAATTTCTCCTGTAAGCACTAGCTGTTACTGAATTAGCTTTACTCTTTACTTTGCTACTGAATTAGCTGTTACTGAATAGGCATTATAGAATGCCTATAGAAAAAAGGCACAAATAAAATATGTTTTTCTTACAGTTAAAAAAATGTATCCTGCAGTTTGAGATCACTGTACAGACCTGGTTATCCTGAATAAATCCTATGTCATAAAATGTTTACTTAGTTCCTGATTTATTTTCACAATAGCTAATAAATTGAATAGTTTGAGGCTGCATTTTCTGTAAAGGTTTAAAAGTAAAAGTGAAAATTACTGATATGCAGCTAAAATAAATTATTAATTGACTAATGTCTTATTAATAGAAATAATAATATTAATGTTGGTGTTGTTGGGGTAAGGTAGGATTGACTGTCTGCTCTGTAAAACAAAAAAAATCAACTTGAATCATCAACCTTTGAGTATTTGTCATTCCCGTTATTCTCCAAACCTACCTAAAATATTGCACACTATAGTAGGAAAATCTATTTTGAATAAAATAGTTTTTACTATTAGGTTTTCAACAGCTTTAATACAGTCTGTTCTTACACGCAACAATATTAATTTGTGTCGGATTACTGTTTAATGTGGATTTTTGTCTTAACTATTCCACAATGTGATTTAGTATTTAATTAACACTTCAGTCGAACTAGATATGCCACTGGAGCAACACAATTCCTAAACATTTTCGTGAAAGGGTTACATTTTCACCTTACTTACTAGAATCCTCTATTTAATGATTATCAAGTCTCAAATGAAAACCAAAAACCAGTAAATGGCTTGTTCTCCTCTGCATTTCTCTCACTACGCCTGCACAGGCACACGTGCTGCTACCATTCTTACCCTGTTCTTGGTCAGCCTCTCTCACTCTCAAATCTAGGGCCAGCCTGTGATCCCGTATCGACTGCAGCAGGGCATTACAAGTGTGTACAGTGCTTCACAGAGATGCCCTATGCAATGCTGGGGCCAGGCCCTCAATTCTGAATTCTTCAGGGAGGGGACTGCGTATTTGTGTTTGCTTTTTAGGGGGGGTTGTTGTTCTTTGGGGGTTTATTTAAATGTGTCAAAGTACTGTTAGAACTGCAAATAAGTTGGGTTTTTTTGTCTACTGAACTTCAGCATGTCTTAATGAAGTGTTTTGTCTTCCAAATCCTACCTCAGCAACACATGTGTAGATTAAAGCATCCGAAGGAGTAAGTCAGGTTTGGCCCTATTTAAAACATGTGTCTTCTGTTCAAATTTTAACTATGATTCACAGTTAACTGTTTTAAACTTGTCATCATGGTACCAACAAAAAATCCTTAGGAATAGAAAGTGACTTTTGAAACCTGTCCTGGCTTTCAGATCACCACTTCTGAGACACAGAGAAGTCTGCATCCACTTGGGGAAATTCCCTATATGTGGTGCTCAGGTGGGCTTTCCCTTGGCTCCAAAGCAGATTTGGGCAATATTATTGTGCCATCCACTTGTTTTTTTTTCAGCTTTCATCCCAGTCCCTGGCTCTCAGCACAAGCCCAGCCTATCTTTAGCACCAGAGACCTAATGGAGATGTGAAGCAGCAGCACAGCCTTAGCAAACACCCAAGTAAAGAAAATTTCCCTCCACCCCCACAAAGACCCATTGCTATTTCCTGTCAAAGATATTTTTTCTGGCTTTGCCCTCTGTCTGTAGGCAGTTTCATGCTGACCCTGTGGCACAGCCTTGGATCAATGCTGGAGGTGGGAAGCAGAGCTGCCCCCCAGGTGCTGTGTCTGCCAGCCCCTCTCCCCAGCTGGCTTGCCACAGCCTTGCTGCTCTTGGCCCTCGATGTCTGCCAGCTAGAGAGGCTGAAACAGGCCGGCTGCACACTGAGCTTCTCTTTTTTCTCTCATTTTACCTCCTCTTTGGAGCACTTCTTGCCCTCTGCATTGCTTTAAATGGACTTGCCTGTCTCAGTTAGTTTGTCTCCTAAAACTTGCTCAGGATTACTGTGGGAGCTGATGTTTCTTGGCAAACAGATGTGTCTTTAAAGAACAAGACAAGCCAACTACAATTTCCAGAGGTCTCTCAGGAAGTTTATATTCTCTCTTTTCCAGGGAGCATTTACTTTCCACGGGAGCATGATCGACATGCCATTACTGAAGCAGGCACAGAACATTGTTACGCTTGCCACAGCCATCAAGAAAAAATGAGCTGGTAAATGAAGCTCTCGCCATGGGGCCCCAGTAGCTGTTTTTAAAGATGACTATAATACTTGGAGGGTGTGGGGGGGAAATTAAAGACGTCAAGCTTAAGCAGAAATTCATTTCCATTTTGCAGATCTGTCATAGTTTGCTTGCCAGAATAGCTAATTACTAAAATTATTCCTGACTCAAACCACTGCTCACTCCTGCATGGCCCATGTTCTACTCACAGCCTGTGACAAAGTTACATCACCAACTGTGTGACATCACGATAATTACTACAAATGCAGGATTATGACTTCACTGAAGGAGAAAGGCGAAACATAAACTCTGAGCTCTGTTGAAAGAGCAGATGAAAACTGATTCAGTCGCTTCTATTTCTATCTGCACTTCCTCCTGCTCTGATGCAGAACTCCTGGCAGAAAGGACAAAACCTCAAATGATTGTGCACCAGTTGAAATAACTGCAATGAAAATCTTTACCCTGTGTGAGCTTTGCATCCCCCATACACCATCCTTCTGTAAATGTGCAACAGCCATTAAAAATATTGCTCCAACAATGCAGGACTCTTGACTTTTTTCTCTTTTTTTTAAGTGGTCGCTATTCAGAGAGTTTCCTCCTGGAAGCATCCAGCCCGGGAAGGGTTGGACGGCAATAAACTTGTAGTTTTCGGAGACACAATGCAGCAGAACTCGTGCATATGGTCTCGAGTCAGATTTACATCACATTAGGGATACGGCTACAGATCATGTGGGCTGTGTGGTTAACGGGCTTAGTAAAGCTGTTTTGAAGAGGTTAACCCAGCTTGTAGTAAGGGTAAATAAACATAACAACCAGGCATTGTCCTCTATTCAGCATGTACTCTTATATGGAGGGCTAAAGGGTATTGAAGCTGCAGAGGATCAACTTGTGGTTGCCAGAGGACTCCAATGAAGTTTGAAACACCAACAATCAGAGATTTTGTTTCTGTTCCTCATTAAATCATGAGCTTTTGTGCTCAGACTATGAACGACTGTTCTTTAAGAAATTAACAGAATGGGAAGTTTTAAACTATGCACCAACCTTTTCATGACCTACACAGCAGCAATGCTGCTGCACTTAGACAAACACTGCGGGGAAGGCTGTTCTGTTTCTTTAAAATTGTAAATAGAAAACAGTTGTTTTTTAGTTTCATTTCTCACTACCTCCATGGCCTCACGTATGGAGCCACAGTGCCTTACTCCTCCCGTCTCCGCGCTTAGTGTGTTTCCCCTCCGTCTCCGAGCCGCGATTTCAATCACTTTGGGTTATTTTTGGTTTAATTAAGGGAGACGAAAGGGGAGGAGGAAGACTCCCACCGACTGGCCCGCGTGGAAGCAGCGAGGGAAGGGAGCGCGGGGGCGGCAGGAGCGCCTCTCCGCGGCCCCCCCCGGGAACGGCGGGGACCGGGCGGGGACCGGCCCGGGAGCAGCGTAGGAGCGGAGCAGAGGGCGGCCCCCCCGGGACTGGACCATGGAGCGGGAGGGCCTCCTGCCTCCCCGCTCCTCCGGGAGGCTGCGGGAGGCAGAGCCCCCACGCCGCAGCCCCTCCGCGGAGTTTGGGGATGAGCAGCGTGGGCCGACCCCCCTCTCCCTGCCTCCACCCGAGTCCCGTCCGAGGGCACTGCGCCGGCGGATCCCTTACAGCGCGGGGACCTCCGGGCTAATCTGATTAATTAAAGACTACCTGCTTATATTGCAGCTCCCCCCCATCCCCGCGCGTTTCAGGACACCCTCCGTTATTAATTCCAGGCTGACTAAATTATGGGCAGCACTATTAAAACATTATCAGAACTAATGAGAAACAATTACTTAGGAGATGAGCTGGGACGAGCCGGAGCCGGGCACGCGTGTCGTTATCCCCGCAGATTGCGTTAATAAATCATCAGGTGCACGGCAAGGCGGCGGCGAGGCCCGGCGCGGGGGACGGAGGATAAGATATACGAGATAATGGTTGTTTGGGGTTGGGGTTTTTTGGTTGGTGGCTTGTTGTGGCTAATTTTTTTTTCTGCTTTTTTTGGCATAATTTTTTCATTAATCTCAATAGGACGCATATGGTGTAGATGGTTTTATTCCCTTAATACCCCGCCGGAAGGTGGGGGTGGGCGCGGGGAGGAGGAGGGTGTCGAGGAAGGAGTATTTCAAAAAATAATGTCTTCATTGTTTTACTGAAGTCTTAATGACAAGGCGTGACAAGCCCGCGGGAGCTGCGCGGCCGCGCAGGCCAGCGCGGGGGGCCGCGGAGGAGCCTCCATACCCACCCCATCCCACCCGAGCTCGCCGCCTCCTCTCCCTCGTCAGACTGAAGGAATATTAATATACTCTCCTGAGGTATTTAGGCGCACCCTCCCGCCTCCGCCGCTGAGTGCTTAAGGAACTTCATGACCCGTACGCGGACAAATCGAATACGCAAAGAAAATGCTGGATATATTCAGATTTTTCCTTAAATTTCCCTGACATCCACCCCTCCATCGGAAAATCCTACTTCCATTTAACAGCCCTAACGATTTTTGCTTTATCAAAAATAAAATCCGATTTATTTGGCTTTCCGTTTACTTTCCGAAGCTTTCCGTGATTTTCCGGCTTTATTCTTCTCCTCTTTCTTTTTCTTTCTCTCTTTTTCTTTCCCGCCTGGTGCTAGGCAAGCAATTGATGAAACAAAACAGATTATAAGATTAGCAGCAGGATTTTGTGCATATTAATGATAGGGAAGGGCACTGAATGGGTTTGTAATTGCAGATCTTGCGCTTGGGATTGGGAACTGTAGCCCTGCTACAGCAAAGACCCCCCTGTGAGGTTTTCACATTGGAACTTAGGGGAAAAGTGAAAAAGTAATTACCAGAGCACAACACTGAAATGTTAAAGCACTTATTCTTTCTTTCAGCGTTCTGTTTTAAAGGAGGAAAACGGGCAAAATGGAAAATAAATTACTTTCAAATAAGTAGGTTAGCACCTGAATGCTGGTGCGCATTTTCCCGGCGCTTTTTTTCCCCCCTTCTCTCTTTTTTTCTTTTTTTTTTTTTTTTCCCCAACTTCAAGCAATTATTTAGCAAGGCATTTGCTTCTGAACCGTCCATCCAAGCTGTAGAAAAGGGGGAAGGGAAGGCAGAGAGACCTCGGGAACACAGGGGCACTGCGCCTATGAGGTTTGAAACAAATATCGCTAGGAAAGCCGTTCACAGCCGCAGATGGAAATTTAGACGGATTTTTGGGGTGGCTTTTGGGGTTTTTGTTTGTTTGTTTGTTTGTTGTTTTGTTTGTTTGGGTTTGGATTTGGTTTGGTTTGAAATCGGGGCTTGAAAGAAAAAGATTATTTTGGTCTCCTCTTCGACACAAGCATCAAACGGTATTTTAGCAAGGGATGTATTTCACTATCACAAATTCCTTCCAGGAACGGCGTATTCCTTGCCATATCGAGAAGTAACTTGACACCGCATTTTAACTCTTATTAAGGGTTTTTCCTTGTTTCTTGAGCTGCTTCAGTCCCCCTCCTCTGAGCTTAGTCTTCCTAAACTCTCGATTTTTGCGTTTCAAACCCAGCGCTCCTTTACTGACTTTCCTAATCCTTCTCTCCCATGATTAACGCCAAAGATGGCTTAGCTTTAATGGCACCTACTCGCGCGTATTGTTTTAATTCTGTTTTCAACGGAAAATCAATGTATCTGGTGGAAATTAGACTTTGAAAACTTTTTTTTTACGAGCCAATAAAACGAAGTATCTGCTCCTAGGGCAGTAATTTCTGATTACGAATTGGAGGGGGAAAGGAGGCCGGGAGGAGAGGGGGGGGAACAACTTTGGCCGCATTTCATTCACCCCGTCCCTCCAACCCTCTTCTGCCACTTTCACCTCCCTCAAGTTCAGCTCATGGCAAAGCCCCGAGGCAAGGCTAGTTTATAACAACTATTTTAAAGATAAGAAACTGGGAAGAGGGGAATAAAAGCCCGTACGGGCAAGTACATTATTTTCTATTTTCCCCCGTTGCTGGGGCTGGGGAGCTGCGCACGCCGCGGAGGGGAGCCCCGGGGAGCAGCGCCCGGCGAGGCAGGACGGGGCGAGGGGGGCGGCTGCGGGTAGGTTCGGGGTGCTGGCATTTGCACGAGGTGCCTGCAGACGGGAGGGGTGTCCTCTCCACACAGGGGCGAGAAGTTGCCAACGGCGCCCGCAGTGGCAGAAGGAGACCCCTGCAGCTCTCCGCGCTGCCAAGGGACCGCCGGGATGCTGCCGCGACGCGGGGTGGGTGGGGATGGATGGATAGGGGGAGGGCGGTTCCCCTTGCCTCTGTGTGAGACATGCCTGCAATAGCCTAGAATTTATGGCAGACCTTCATGTTGGGAAGACCGGGTGTAGTCTTCCTGACAAGTAATTTATTTCCTGGCTTGCTTTTGCAGCAGTTCCTAATATACAGTAGAGTTTGTGCAGCTCTGGTACCCTATGGGATGCCACTGGAAAAGCTTCACGCTAACTGAGCATGTTCTGTCCTGTGTAAAAATGCAGCTCAGATACAGTCAGTAGTGCACATATCACTGCAAATCTGACCACCACTGACACCCTTGCCTCCAGATTTGTCACCAAGAGACCTATGCTTGTGTAACACAGAATTAAACACTTGCAAGTGAAGGAGAAACCATTGGCAGAGGCTGTGCAAGGGCTATCTGACTACGTGGCTGGTGTTGCTGTGTGAGAGCACAGGCTGGGAACAAAATCGTTCCCACCCTCTTCAATCATCAGCACTTGGGTCATCAGTGAAGAGTCTGTGTTTTACTTTAAACTACTGCAAGAAGGTCCCCCAGGTCTGTGGTACTTGGTGGGAGTTCAGGGAAGAGCTATGGTCTTTTGCCCATGAGATGCCCAAGAAGGAGCTCACCCTGTAGAGGCCGCCCATCCCTGCCTGCCCTGCGGCAGTGCCGTGCCTCGACCGCAGCACTTCAGTGGCTTCTGGGGTACCTATGAAAGCACACCTGCTCATTTGAAAGCATTCAGGCACTTTCAAGATCATGACTCCGCTCAGAGACCACTTAAAATATGTAGTAGGTAAAGACATCTACTGGTTTCTTTGCAATCAGTTTTTGAAAAATCCAGCTCCTCCTGAAAGAAAAGGCCAGTCCTGTGCTAATGGTAAAATCTCTATTGGCGCAGTTCTGAGGTTCTGCAAAGAGTTATAAAATTCAGAGACAAATTGGGTTAACTATATGGATTAATTGGTGTCTCGTATTTTGTTGAATTTTCAGGATATGCCTTAATTTACAGAAAAAGGCACACAGTAAGTTCAGTAGTAAAAGGTAACTATGTCTCTACATTGTTGCTGTATTAGGCAATTCTTTGTTCAATATTTAACTAGCGTTTGTTAAAGTGGGTGTGTGAGGACAATATGTACAGTGCACATTTACTGTCAAAGCCTAAGGAAGTAAGTGTGACTTTGTGCCTAGATTTTCCTAAAGCGCACAAACTCCCAAATATAAGCAGACAGAGAAAATTGGAAGGCTGTCCCATTTCACATGGAGGAGAGATGTAAAGACCTGTGCTTGGTTCCTGGCCTTGCTCCCTCATCACTGACATCAGTTTGTGTCAAGCTTACCAAAAAACCCTGCTGCTGTAACACTCCATTTGAGAGGCAGGGGGGAAAGGATAATAAACTTTTTTTTAATTGCTTCCCTAGCTATAAATTAGCATGCATTGGGCTAATTTTTTTTTCCTGTGAACAAAAGCACAATTGACAGCAGGGCTTAGGGAAAGTAGGAAGGGAGCTCTGAGCCTCAAGGCTCCACTGCGTATTGAACCTGAGCAGGGGGAGGCCTTTTCTGTGCCCAGAAGTTGAAGGACACCAAGAGCTACAACAAAACAATAGGGATTTTTATGTTTCACTGACTGTTTTTGCAGCTGCATCTTCCCCCCGTCCTCCCCTCCGCCCATTATTTTGTGTGAGAACCAAGTATGAAAATAGAAACCATGGCTTTCCCTCCTGATAGTCAATGCACATCAAACCAGGGCAGAAATCAGCAGAGATCTCAGGTTAGTTATAAGTAAGTGTTATGCACAAAAGCAGAAATTGGTTTTTTGCTTCTACACTGTATTTCATGTCAGTTGTCCTAGAAGTAAACACAGGGGTGAAGTCCAGCGACTGCACTGTGGGTTCAGTGTGCTACTCTTTGCATCCCTGAGGCTCCTGGTGGCATTTGAAGAGGAGTTGGCAGAGCCCACTGAGTTCTGCCTTTGCAGTTCCCCTTCCATGCATGCTTCCATTCAGTCCTAGAACATCTGATAAACCATTTCTTCCCATGGTAAAAGATTATCTAAAGTGATCTTCCTCTGGAGCTGTCTGTGGAAGCCCTTACACTACTTATTCTCTGGTACACACAGTTACCAGCCTGAACAAAGAACCAACTACAAGTAAGAAGTAGATGAGCATGGACCACAACTTTCAAAGCAAATGTTAAGAGAGATGTGACCTAAGAGATGGGGAAATACTGCTGGAGAATAGCTGAGAAATGGCTGAGGGATGAGGATGGAGAAGACAGATGCACGCCTGTTCTCCCTTGCTCTCAGCATCCATAGGCACAAGGATAGGCTGAAATAATATTTAATTTGCAGCAAAGTGTGAACATCTTCACTATTTGTAAAACAAAAAAAAATAATCTAATTGAAGACTAGATGCACAATGAGATGAGTCACTAAAGGAAAGGGATGAGATTACTTTAGAGCAGGCTAGGCAAGCATCTGCCACAGGGCCTTCATGAAACAGTGGACTAGGTGCACCCTGAGGTCTTTCACAGTCATTTTTTATGCTATAAATTTTTTTTATGCTATAAAATGTAGAGAGATGCAACAAAAAATAGAGGAGAAAGAGGAATCTTATAAAAAGGGAAGAATAGGAAACTTACTTTTCTAACTTTCTTGCCTAAACATCTACACCAATGAGCAGTTTCCCCCTTTGAAAATGTTTTATTTAAAGTTCTTTCCTTCCTCTTTTCTTTTTTCTTTTTCTTTCTTTCTTTCCTTTCTTTCCTTTCTTTTTCTTTCTCTGTTTCTTTCCTTTTTTCTTTCTTTCTCTTTGTTTTTCTCTTTCCTTCTTTTCTTTCTTTCCTTCCTTCCTTTCTTTTTCTTTCTTTCTCTCTCTCTGTCTCTCTCTCTCTCTCTTTCTCCCCACGGAAGACCTACAACACTATTATTTAGAGAGATAAAGAAGTCTCAGTATTTTTGCGTGGACCCCCCCTGATTTCTTCAATGTTCTTCTTAACTCAGTGCACCTTTGCCTCAGGGAGCAGATTGTGGTGGGCTGGAAAACACAGGACACAGCCTTCTGAAGAGGCAGGTACCCTGCCTCATCCACTATGTACTCACTTCAGGAGATCCTCTCTTTCTTAAGATACCTTCCCTTACCATTTATAAGGAGCCATGTGTGAAGGCCCCTCTCCCATGACTGTGTCAAGCCTCCCTCCAACCAAAACTCTCAGTAGATGCTGAAGGTGTGACTGGTCAACTGTGACTCCCAGACTTAAGTTCCTGACAGGTACTGATTTCATGTCGTGTATCAGTGACACAGCAGTGAATCCAGAGCATCAATTCTTTCAAGTTAAAGCACACTCCTCCTACTGCCATTCAGGTTCTGACAATGTTTATATTCTTTAAAATGTGAGGGGGTTTAGTTTGCATCTTATTTTAAAATAAATTTGCCCCAGAGGCGATGTCATTTCCAAGAGCCAAATCATTATTTTCTTCTTGTAGTATAGAATGGAGCATTTGCAAAAGTCATTACAACTCTCACATTTGAATCAATTTCAGACTAATGTCCTGTTATCCAAGGTTGTCAGTTATTTTTTGGAATTATTTTGGGTGATTTTTAAATCGGTGTGTTCTTCACTGTTACTGTTAGAATTGTATGAAACATCTTGTTTGCAGAGCTGTGAAATGCTTTAAAGGCAGCAATTGAAATGACGAGGCATTGTCCAAATTGAAATTTATTTAATCCAAAACAGTGTCCTGAACATCCAGGTGGTAATAAACATTTTTCAGCTGCATACAAACTGTGAATTGTATTTGAAATTAAATCTCCACATTAAAATCTGCATTGCTGAGCCTCCTGCTGGCAGCCACCGTTCTTCTGAAAAGTGACATCTTCTCTGGCACTGGTGGGGTGGGAGTTCTTGCACGGATGTCACCAAATGATTTCCTATCACTCTTTGGATATTGCAACTTTATAGCCATGTGTGCCTAAAAAGTACAAAGGATGCAAGGTGTGTGAGGGGACCACCTCAGATTTAGTAAGTATAGATGGTTTTGTCCTGACACACAAGGGTGGAAGCTGTTTTATAAACCTCTATTAAAGCAGCATATTGCTGATGTCACAAATTATGTCATTTTTCAGCAAGCTGTTAGGTAGCAGCGGGATACTTAGAGGTCCCAATCTGAGTTCACAGCTTGAGGCCCCATCATCCATTGAAGTCAAGGAAATACTCCAGTCCCCTGGCCCTCTGTTTACAAATAATATATCAAAATCAGGATGCCCACAACTGAACTTTCAGGCACTGAGCTAAAGGAAATATATTTGTGTGTGTATATTTCTATACATGTATATGTGCATACAAAATATTAACATATTTGTATATGTGCATGTGGGTATTTGTGAATAATGCAACTGAAGTCTGCAGTTCAACATCAGATTTTTCCATAAACAAGCGTTTTTCATTACTCCTTGATATATAGAGCTGATCCTTTGTGACCAATTTCACACACAGAACCCCCACCAAAGTTAGAGATATCCACGTCAAAAAGGGATACAAAGTACTCCCATTTATTTTTCCTTTTAAAAATAATAAGGGTATAAAAGAAATCTGATTTAATAAAATGTACATAGGAAGAGATTTATCTGTAATGGAGTTGAGAGGACTGTGCAAAATAAAATAACACAAATGTCTATACACATACTTGTTAGTACAGCAGAACAGCTTGTTGGAGGCTCTCCTCATCTCCTGGACAAACCATATTTACTCAAATATGTGTTCTTCCCCCCATTAAAGTCGAACATGCCATTGTGTTTTTCTGACAATGCCCATGTACTTGGGAGACAACAGCCTACATAAGAAGACATAAAATACATAGTATGTGGCCCAGGGTTGTGAAAGAGCTGAAGAGAAGGAATTAAATTCAAACCTAGCAGTGCCAAACTCATCAGTGGGTGTTTTTACCCCCCCACCCCCAGGTATTAGTGGGAGTCAAAGATGGCGTGTCAAGGCACAGCTTCGAATTTCCTGACTTTTGCCAGCATGTTAACATCACTTCCCTAGCAAAATGAGGGTCCTGGCAGGGAGATGGATTAGATGGCCAAACATGGCGTTTTTATCCCCATGGTCTCTCCCTCCACCAATTCCAGTATTTTGCTACGTATTTACTGACCTAGTTGGCCGTAACTTGCTCTACTTGAAATATTACAGGGTTGGATTAGCTTCTCCTCTATAGTATATTCCTGATTTAATTACCGCTGCAGCTTTCCCCCACTATCTGCACCATAAATGGTGTTGCTTACAGAAACATGATTACAGGATTAGAGTTATTGGGCCCTCGCCCAAATGAACAGAGTGACACAGCATAGCACTGGCACCTCTGAAAGCTACACTGACCTCAGGCATCTCTACATCAAAGGCCACGGCCACAATCTGAGCTTCATTAGCTTTCAAGGCTGAAGTTACAGGAGTACTACTTCCTCAGCCACTAATGGGAAACACTCTCCTCCATTTGCTGTTGAGGTGTTAAAAGTTCCTCTTAACATCAGTTACTGAGCTACAGCTTCACTGGTATCCCAGTAAAATAAAAATGAGTTGTGGAGTGGGAGCTGAGTTCAAATTGAAAAGCTATGTTGGATGTCCCTTACTCAAGCAAAAGGCAGCTACCAGTGCAGGAATACTTTGTGAGGAAGGACTACAGGGGGAGGTGCAGCCTAAATCCCAGACTGGGAGCCATAGGAAAATTCCCACAGCTCCTGAAGGGTTTCATATGGTTGTAACCAACTGTTTAATGACTGAGGTATCTGAAGGATGCTCTGGTTTTCATTTGTAGGATGTGATGCAGATGATTATGCAAACAGGGAGAGCGCAGCTAGAGCTAGCTGCAACTCAGAGCACAAGCATCATCAGGTCCACATTCACCACAAGAAATCTATGAACTGTGGTGATAAACCCTCTAGCCCCCCTGGCTGATCTGCACCTACAAAGAGCAAACCTGGGAGGTAACATTCAATTCCACAGAGAGAAAAAGTAGTCAGAGAGAGAACCACAAGGTGACAAAGCACTGGGTAGGACCAAACTGAATTTTTGCTTCTAGCATGCATCTCCTATGTGGAAATGTCTGTTAAATTTTGGTGCACATTGGTTCCTCTTTGCACAGCTTGAACATCAGTATTTCCTGTCTTGTTTATTTAGATGATGCATTCTGGGACATAAGTCACCTCTTACCGTGTTTGCACAGTTCTAGCAAAGTAATCTGGGGGCTTGCAGTCATTACCCTAATGGAAGAAACCAGATAAGTGTCTAGATGATGTGAAAGAAGCCCCAAAGTTTCATGACTCTCTATCCAGAAGGGGGAAGAAATACTTGTTCCGTGAAAATACTGGAGAGTGGTAGGACATAGTGCACCACACCAGTGAGCACAGAAAAGCAGAAACCGGTTTTGCATGAGAATTAAAAGGTTGAAATAATTTGTATTGAACGACCTCAATAAGAATTTAAAAAAAAAAACAAACAAACAAACAAAAAAACCCCCAACACAAGTTTAAAAAAAAGGGGAAAATAAAAGCTAGAGGATTTACGCTAAAGGGCTTGCTTTTCTTTCTTCAGCCCAACTAGCCTTCTCTGATGCTTTGCCTATGGTATTGTATTTTCTATTTTTCGAGCTGGCGCTGAATAAAGTGACTTGCCCATGAGCCTCCCAGCTGGGCCAGCTGGACAAGGTGGGCTGGTCAGGTGCTGCCAGGGATAAGGCTACGAAATTACCCAGTTGGCTTCTGGAACTACGCTGCTCCTTCTCTTCAGGAGGCAGAAGACTTACCCACGTCTGAGAAGCTCCTCGTGGCTGGAAGATTTTGCAGAAGATATTAGCAGGCTCATGTGCTGGCTCCAGAGTTTCCTCCAGCTTGCACATTTGATAAAGCTCAGAGGCTTGCTTCAGCTGGCAAGTTTAACTTAATCTCTTGGGTTTGTTCTGCCCTAAGCATTCTGTTCATGTTATCAGAGCTCATTTCAGTTTCCCAAGCTTTGGGCTGGTTTAGGAACTGCAGCACAATTAGAAACTAGAGTAAGAAGAATTCAGTTAATTTTCAGCTAAGCACCTTTTCACCACAGAGATTTACAATACAGCATTTATTTCCTGGAAAGTTGTCACTGGATTTCCTTTTAAATTAAATTACCAGCATTCAAAGAAATCGGAAATTCCTCCTTATGTGTACATTCTTCATGAATTACTGATTCTTTCCAGGCTTTCCCTTTGGAGGGTGGTGACCCCCAGCTCAAGCACTGCAACAGCTCTCTGACCAGTGGTGGCTTAAGAATTGCAGCAGCAGCCACTCCTGTTGCAGCAGAAATCCAAGCCCTTTGCTTTGCAAATTCGGGGTGTATGTGATGTTAATTGGAAGCAGTCACTCCCTTTACTGAGTCAGGGGTAGTGTGTAGGCACAGCTTGACCCAGGGAGAGTCAAGAGGGCTCTTCTCCCTGTCAGCACCAGAAGCTGCAGCCCTATCATTACACATGACACAGATACAGCTCTACAGTTGTTTTCATTTTCATTACCTTAATTATTTTCATTAATCATTTTTATAATTGTCATCATTTTCTCACTTTTGGACAGGGCAGCACATGAAGCATGGTAGGGTAAGTGGACACAAGAAGGGATGACAGCAGTAATGTGGTCCAGATGAGAGTGTGGCTCTTTAGAGCTGGCATGTTTTTCAGAGGGGATGTACACCAGTCTTTGGTGTGACTCTCTTATTGTCGCTAATGATTATTGCTGTCATGATTTTAACGTCCTCAAAGCTCTAAGCGCTCAAAGTGGAAGGGTCTAATCCAAAGCCTAAAAAGGTTGACAGGAATTTTGTATTGAGGGGAGCCCAGATAAAACAATGTTTAAAAGATCCAGAAATTAAGATTTCTAGGATTGTCTTTATATAAGAAAATAAAATGGGGGAAGAAAACAGTTTCTCTCTTCCTCTGACTTGGCAGCATGCTTTGATGGAAAACAGGGGGGTGATCTCAGGAACACTTGCTCCAGCCTCCTGTTCATAAGTAGCAGGAAGGCCTGTCAAACCTGTCAAACTCCTTGAGCTCCTGGGGTTTACAGACTTCTCTCAGCTACCCCAAGCAAAACCACAATCCCATAAAGAAGCCTTTTCAGCAAAACCTTCTGCCATTTGCCTGAAGCCAACAAATCACTCATTTAAAAAAACGCAGCTATTTCTCATTCGGAAACATCCCTTCCTCCTGTGCTCGCTCTCTCCTGGTGAAGCCCCGAGCAATGGCCTTGCAGCACCAGTTTTTTGCAGAAACCTGCCACCACAGAGCCCAAAATCTGTAGTCTGTACAGGGACCAAAGTCTCACTGGTCCAAGGAGAGCCTGGCTTGAGTAAGGACTGCAGAAATGACCACCTGGCTTCAGTCAGAGTGCAAGGATGGCTTGCATCCATTCCTGTCCCCTGCCTCTTGGTGGACTTCTCTGAGCTTCTTGGCTCCAGCTAGCTGCCAAGATGCATGTCCCACACTGCTTGCTGAGAGGTCTAGAAGAGATGTCCATGCTGTGTGGTCTTTGACCATTTCCTTTCATTCCACATATCGCCCCATCCTTTCCCTGAAAGGTGCTGTGAAAACAAAAGCTCTTAGATCACCGCCACCAGTCCCAGCCTTTGTCTTCATGCTACACCCACTGGCTGCCAGTCTCCAAACTCACCTCTGTCCCTGCCCTGCCAGCATATGGCTGATGGAAGGCTTCAGTGCCACAGATCCAAGACTCCAGTTGGCCACAGAACAAATCTTAGCAATTCTCGGTACTACGGCTCTGTTACGGTGTCTAATCCAGTGATAGAAAAAAAAGTAGTCCCAAAAGAAGAGGGAAGGCATGAAGCAACAGTCACTTTTGGAAGCATTATTGGATTTATTTGAATGAAGCTGTAGGGGCACATTCTGCCCTGAGTGATCATGGGTTTGTCAGCTATTTTTCAACATCATTTGGGTCTTGTCCCAGCTGGCATATGTCTTTGGCAACTGTCGGACTAGCTATATGTCAAATCATGTTCTTTGATTTATAGGTGGCAGATAGAGGACAAGGCACCACAATTTTTTCATGTACTTGCTGAAAGTAACAGAGTCACACTCAAAGTCCATCATGGCAGAACCATAACAACACCGTAATAAATAAAACAGTGATTCTGTGGCAACTTCAAGCTGCAATTTAGTCACAATATGGGAGACACACTCTGGCAAGAGTTAAAGCAGTCATCAGTACATGTATCATAAGGGAAGAGGTATAGCAGAAGCAAATCTGTTGACAACATAGTAAACAATGATACCATAAAAACTGAAGCAAAACTTAAAACATACCCTGAAATGCAGGTTTTGGAAGCTGGCACTTAGCCTATGCTAGGAGCTGAAATCTTGTTTCATTTTACATCTGTTCTAACTTAGCACAAAAAAATCCACCTATGACCACCTGATTCAATGATTGAAAAACCCAAACCATATTTAAGGTCTAGTCTTTAAAAGGTATTCATGTGAAACAGAGAGGGGTTTCTTTTTTCAATAACCTTAGAAACAGCTAAAAACTATTCAGCAGAGGCTGCAGTGCTCGTACTACGTGGCGAAGAAACAGTACCTGGACAGTATTATACTTATTGTTCTTCAGAGTGCAAAATATGAAATCAAAATGAAAAGGAGAGAGAAACAATCTAACATACTTCCTTAGGACCTAGAGTCACTGACTCCAATTAAGCCCCTTAATAGACACAAGCAGATATATAATGGAAAACATGAAGTAATCTCCAGTTCATTACCCAAGTTCTCATGGCAAAGGGACTTCTCCATGGCAAAAGGACACATGTGTTTCAAGATAATATCCATCCACAACAATGGACGTTTCCAGAAGCTGTGCACAGCCCTATATATTAAAAAGCACACACAACTACCATACTTGTTCATTTTATAAATGTACTCACACGAAAGAATATGAATGTAACAAGAACAACTGACTGTAATATTTAACATGCACTGACAAGAAAAACCTGCCTGTCTTGAAATTCTATTCCCGAATGCTTCGTGTTTTTCTTCAGAACTACCACTGTAGTTCAGGATGGGTAATGGCCACCAAACCAGGAATCGTATCTCTAAGGGTGCGTGTGCTGGGTGCCTAACGAAAAGGATAATGGTATGCACTGACACCTCCAGTACACTTCTACAAGCCACTCACCTCCTCCATCTGTAAAAGACAGCAAGATACACCAGCTCATCACACTGTCTCATACCCTGCAACAACAGTTGTCTGTATTTTGTACAGGCCAGAGTCCTATAGAGTTCACACAGTGAACAATTAGGACAAATGATCCATTTATCCAAAACTTGAGCAACTAAGAGTAGTCACTCAGACACAATCATGTGGAAGTCTGTGCTTTGGGTGTTACATCACGTTTTCTAGTAGAGCAAGGCTTGAAAAGGTACAGGGAAAAGTTGGAAAATATTCAGTACTGATCACAGAATCACAGAATCATAGAATCATAGAATAAAACAACCACTGTCCTCAAAATCATATTTACAAGAAAAACATAGCTAATGCTTTGCCTCGGGTTCATGCATGATGCACTAAAACCGAGGACTGATGCACGAGGGGGTTGGAGGGAGGCAGAACAGATTTTGGGACTGTTCACTTTGTCTTGGATAGTGTTGACAGGATACACAAAACCCATGCATGCTCGAGGCAGCCATGTTGGCTTCTGCTCCACTGGAAAGAGGAATGTTTGCTGCATGGAACAGAAAACACTGGCAGGAAAATAACTATAATTTCTGAATTTGAAAAGGAGTATTGCAAGGAGAAAAAAAATAAACGGATGCAGGAGGGGAATAACATTCACCTGGACTCTGATTTCACCTTCAGGCTCTGACCCTATGATGGGTATGTTAGAAAGTACTTAATTTGAGAAAGAGAGCCTAAAGGTAACTTCTGAATGCAAGACAGGAGAAAAGCAAGTGTATCCATCACCCGTGGGCTGGGATGAGGATGAACAAGTATTTCTTGGAGGAAGGCAATGCACCTCTCCCAAACCAGTTACCAGCACAGAGACCTGGCTGATGTTATAGATGTATATGGTGTGCATATGTAGTTATATACATACTTACTGGGGAAAGGCAGTGGCAAAAGCCCCAGCTGTAACATGCACTCTGCAAATGCTGATCCTTCTACATTTCTCCTCATTTCTACTTTGTATCAGCTTAGGACTCAGAAGAAAGACAAAAAGGCATATTTATTTCTAGCCAGTGCCATCAGAGAGTGACAAAACCTTATGAGACATTTTGTCTCATCTACAGCCTTCCACGCCTGTTGTCATTTACCTCCTGAGCCTAAGGGAAACCTGGCCTTGATGGTATGTTCTTTGTTATTCTTTCAATTTCCTTGTCTTTTATTTATTTCCCTTGCCTCTAAAGAGCTGTTCCGAAGTCCCATTACTTCCTGCTGACCAGGGAAGTCTATGAGAACAAATAGTTATATTGGATTAAAATACACACACTATCACAGGAAAAACAGAGGGAAGGGGGGCAGGGGACTTGCTTAGCAAAGGGTGGTGGAAGTCGTGAGACAGAGAGCTGCCGGAAATATTCAAGTGGGGTTTTATGTCAAGACTTGTTTCAGACATGAACTCCATGAGGAACAGAGCATCTGAATTCTTACCATGGTGGTGCTACAATTTGAACCTGCATATATTCAATGCTTCCTTTGGATTTTAAATAAAAGTTTGTTTGAAATAATGCAAATTATAGCTCTCGGCAGTGTGGATTCTCCTACCCATACTGGTGGAGGAGCTGGTAGCTCTTAAGAGTAGAAAGAGGAGAGCTTACACCCAGCCTACTTCCCCTCTGCAGTAAAGGTGCTGCATTGACCATCATCCTCAAGAAAGACAACATAATTGCTAAAACAATGGACATCATTAGTCCCCCCATCTCTAGGGCAAATGAACCCTGTGGTCCATGCTTGAGCCAGGTAACAGCAGATTGTATCTGCTGTATTTGGAGATTTTCCTTTCTATCATCTGTTAAAAAATTATTACCAGGTGCTGAAGACTGTGACCTCCAACCTGGAGACCTAGAGCCAAAATACCAGAGGGAAAAAAGTCAGTTCTTGACAACCGCCTGACTCCAGGGTTGGATGAGCCAGAGACAAAATCTGCTGCTACGGGAGATGCCACATCAGAGGAGGGAAGTGGTAGCACCTCATGCAATTAGTCTTAATTTTATTTTTTTTCTTTTTTGAAGCTACAAGTGGCAAGAGCCAATTCCCTGCCTTTGTGAAGTTATAAGCCTGGTGATCCTTTCTGGTGCCATAAAAGAGTTAGACCAGCTTGCAGCTGATCAAAAAAGGTTAGGCTACCTGTGTACCACCCAGAATAACAAACTAAAGTCATTTAACATTTGCTGTGTAAATAGCACACTGCTATGAATGGATATCCCAGGGAACACAGGAGAATAAATTGTTACATGCCATGCAATTATACACACACTAGCATAAAAATGAGCTGATATAAAATAAATATGCATATAGCTACGCCTTTGCCTATTCCAGCCCCTGGGTTATAACATCGCCAATGTGTTGACATAAAAATGCAGTTTTATGGATTACATCTAAATAGGAATGTGTGAAAAGGGATTTTGTTTTGGCTACAGCCCAGTCTCTTAATATAATTATAATTACTATTTTTACTACTACTACTACTACCACTACCATAGTGAATTGGGAGCCCCCTTGGTTCTACTTATGGTACACATAACATGAATAAGCCTGACCCAAAAAACAGGAGAGATGAAAGAGGGACAGATGCAACATGGTATCTCCAACACGGAGTAACAGGACAGGAGACGGATGTAGGCTTCAGCTCTCTTAAATTCCATTCCCCGTTGTGGCCTGATCCCTCTCTGCCATGACAGGGCTTTCTCAGGGAAGAAAAGAGGGGGGAAGAGTACTTTACTGATGCAATGGGGAGAGTGGCTTTTGTTGTGATCAGTGTGGCCCTACTCGGCATTTTGCAGAGTCAAGCATTGGTACAGGTTGTACTATATGTCGAGGGCTGGTGGCCTTGGTTGCATCTTGAGAGTTTCCCCGTGATACTGCACGCCACTGTGGTAGCAGCTGTGCAGCAGAGGCAGCAGCTTGCTCAGGTCACAGACACACTCAGAATGTGTGGAGGCAAGAGCCAAGCAAGTGCCTCTTTTCCCCTGTCTCTTTTCACCTGCCTGCCTTTATTACGGCCATAGCACGAGTCATTGCACTATGTTTCAGCCTGAAAATCAGAAATATTTCTCCTGTTCACTCCCTGACAGTGTGTCAATATAGAAGAGTTTTTTTAAAAATCTCTCCCAGGACAAAAAAATGCACTTAGAGGGCCATTTTGGCATTTCCCAGATCTCTTGTTGCTTCATGCTGGGGTCTGCTGGGTGCTTTACAAAGAACACTCTTAAAACCAACCTTAATCATGAGTGTACAGCCCATGCAGCCAAGAATCATCCCCTCATGGCCACTGCTCTATACCAGCCATGCTTATTCAAAGGTAGCTATTTTCTGCCAGCTCTGGGGCTCAAAAAATGAAATAAAACAAAACAAGAGCACACTGTCTCCCACTCCCCTCTACAAAAGAAACATTTTGAGAGAAAGGGGCAGAAAATATAATGTTAGCCTACCCAGCAAACGGCAGTGGGCTCATGAAGACTAGGAAAGCTGTCTGCCAGGAGCCCAAATGGTCTGCCTGCAGCTCCAGAAAAAGACATGTTATTTGGTGCTGGAAATCATTTAAAGGAAACAAAGGATGACTGCTACATGCCTGCCCGTGATCGTCTGGAGCACTGTGCTGTTGTGGGATATCTATGCCAACCAAATGGCAACAAAATACCAGCGCGTACATCAGCGCTAGCTGGTTGTACAAAGGCACGCCTGCAAGACCAGCCTCCAACAGCTCTGCACACGTTCGCTAACACCACAAACCCCGAGGAAGGGAGGATGTCGTTCTCATTATCTCCATTTTACAGGTGTTGAAAGGGAGGTTGGGGAGATCTGCCACCAAGGAGGTCTGTCAGAGCTGGGATTAGTGGTTATGGGTCCCAGCTCTGAGCCCCGTGCATCGACCAGGTCTCTTGGAACAGATCTGGGGGAAGATTTTTATTTCTCTGACACAAGAGAGAAAAAAAAATGCCTTCCAGCTTCCACTAAGGGAATTATTTCTTCCTACCAATGCCATGTTGATTTGTCATAAGGGCACCTTTAGGATTAGCTGAGTTAGAAATCCACACTGTCAATCAAAATTTAATACCATCCCAAAGAGACCCAAAAGAAGATAGCCTTTTGGAAGCAAGAATAACTAAGTTTGCGCAATGGTGATCGGCAACAATTTAGACTTGGGATTTGGGAAAACAATTTAGACTTGGACAGATTTGGGAAAACCTGTAATGATCCTGCTCTGCTTGCTGTCCGTGTTGTCACATATATCAAATGATTTGCATGTATACCACAAAAAAAATTCCTTTGGTCTACATTACCCCCAAATATTGCCCCTGTCTTGGACTTTCTCTTTCCAACCATCCAGCATCAATCCAGCTCTGAAACCCTTCAACACCAAAAGGAGTGTAAAGATTTCCTACCTCATTAGTGCCTTTCAAAGGCAGCCACAACCACAAAAAATAGACCTCAGGGAAGGGGGAGAAGATCTCTGCATGCTCAAGCAGAGCCCCACCTGCCAGTTATCCCCTCTCCTTTGTGCTTTGAAGAAGCATCTCACCTCTTACAAGGGAAACAAGTTTGTCATGGAGGGAGATGTGGTTAGTAATTCTGTCTGTGTTTCCATCGCCTCCTCTGAGCTCATGATGCCGTGGGCCCGGCACTCCCTCCCGTGCTACAAAAAGAAAGAGTCAGTCTTGAACCAGACTGACTCCCTGGCATCCCTGGTTCCTCCCAAGCCACACATTTCCCAAGCTGTCCTTTAAAAATGCAGTGCTGAAGAGATGGTTAGCCAGCAGCAACTGGACCATGACAGAATTGCGAGTTCATAACCTGGCAACACAGTTTTGGCTCTGAAATATAACAGACCCCATTATGAACTCCTCACTCAAAGACTGGAGTTTTAAATAATATTTCATTCCAAGATCATGTCCTCTGTATTTCAGCATTAGTGAAGTTTAGTATATGATCTGTTCCTGGCCCTTCTCGGCTATTTAGAGATATTCTCCCAGTGCCCCATTTGCTGCTTTAATGCTGCCTCAGTTAATAACACCTGCTGGAGAGACAGCAGCATCTCCTGGCAAACTAAATGTGCACAGTCTCAGGAGTCAAAATCTGAATATGTATAGACCACATAAGTAATCATTAATGCATAGCACGTCCCCTCTGGTCATTGAAATAAATTACTGGCATCAACATCACCAAGAAATAAACCAGGTGCCACCCCAATGGTTGAGACTCTATAGGTAAGTGTAAATTATCAGAGTGCTTCAAAATTTCTAAACCTCCTGAAAACAAAGGAATAATCACATAGCGCCGGTTGTGAAGACGTGTGTGTGCACATATATGTCTGTGCTTATGCATGTGCATGTATGCACACCTTAATGTTTGCACACCATCATGTTGTGACTTTAATCTTTTTTTTTAAAATGGCTGCTGAAGGATCCCTGTAGTATCTATATATGGGTAGCCAAGTTTCGCACTTGCCATGCCAATTTTTATTGCCACAGAGTCTACAAATTGCTTCTTGTAAAGTGTAATCCTGCTTTTACCGCTATATTTTAAAAATCATTTTCTGTGTATTATCTCCTCACAGCTTTATACATTTACACTTTTTTTCTCCAGATGCCTTGAGTAGAATGCTATATCCCTGAACAGAAATATATTCCCCCCTACAGGAGCCTCGTTCATTCAGAAACAAGGAAAAAAAAATGAATTATTGTTTTTAAATTCCCCAATGTGCAGAGCTCAGACAAGCCACAGATGCAAATGTGGAAAGCAAATGTAGTGCTGGCATTGGGAAATGGCTGGGTTCACTGCACTTGTAAGCAAGCACCTTTATTTAGGCATGGTTGTAAGCTGCCATTTTGATGTAATCCCTGGTTTTCTGGACACAGAAGCTGGCACGACACATCTACCAGAGTCCCCTGTAGTTCCCAGCCATCAATCAAGCGCCTTCTGCCAGCACTGATCTACACTCACTCCCAAAGCTGGCAGCCATGGACAAGCCTGCACATCCATGTCACCAGCAATTCAGGTATCCATCCCTCTTGTCACTGGGGAGCATCTGGGCCCCAGGCTAGCACAGGAAATGGTACTGCTGCCCTCCATGAATCAAAAGTTCAGTGTTGCCATGGGGAACCCTGAGCTGGAAGGTGTGGTGTCGTGTCGTGTCAGAGCATGGGTGCTGCCCAGGTAGTGCAAAGGTAGAGGTGGGATCCTTATCTCAGGAGGTGAAGGTGGCCCTCCTTGAAGGAGCAGACAGAGGTGGTACACAACATGTGAATGTCCCTCTCTCCTGGGGGCCAGCACAGGTTCTCTGCACATTCATTTCAGCACCACCCTTTCCAGTCCCACATCTGGGCTGCCTAGCTGCCCAGCCAGAGGATGGGACACATGTTCCTCTCCACCCCTGTGCCTACCAGCTTATCAGACCCACAGGTGCTTTGGGAAGAGTGAAAGCTGCACGTAGAGTTTCTGGCAGGGCAGCAGGTAAGATAGACCTGACCATGATTTAGCCCTATCTTTTCTGACACTAAGAACGATTTTTCTAAAACAAAAGCCTCCACACTGACACTTTTAATTTGATTTCAATCTAATGAACGGGTTTTGTAAAATTCTTAGTTCCTCAACAGATAGGCAGCTGAGAAAGGGAGGGAGCAATGCCTTGATCCCTATGAAAGCTGGGACTCTGCTTCTTATGTAGCAAGGTAATAAAAATAAAGCAAACACTACAAAACAGGCCATTCATATAAAGCCACATCTGCCATTAACGGGGATCTTGCTGTCACTCTGTGCCCTATGCTCTGCACAGTGGTAAGGGGCTGATTGTGTCCTTGGAGAGCTCAGGGGAGAAGGCGGCTGAATGCCAGCAGTATCACCTTCCTTTCAAAGTTGTTTTTCTTTCCTCTATATCCTGGAAAAATCCCTGTGGATTTTACTCTCCTAATGAACATGATCTGAGGGTATTTGGGTGAGATTGGTGCCTGCGCAGAAGGGAGGGCTGGGAACCAGGTGAGTGTACGTGCATGTGTTATCTGTGTCTGGAGGGGTTTTAGTTGCAATTGCAGAAATGGTCTCTCTTTGGGGAGAACACAAAGCAGAACTGGAGCAGCCAAGAGGCAGATAGACTCATGCTTTACGGTACCTTACAAAACAATGAATAACTCTATTTACATGGCTATAAAATGCTTCTAAATCCTTAGCTTGCCAGCTCATTACCATCTTGGGCAACTGGGGCTACTTACCTGCTTCGCTGCCCCATTGGAGGAGCTCAATGCCCACAGTTCTTTTTTGCATTTGGGCTTAAGATCTTCCCATTTTCCCTATTTTCTATTTAAGAGCAGTCTGGTGCAGGATTGCACGCACCCAGCCCAAAGCTTCCTCTCCAAGCACTACCTGGCAGGCTCATACCCCTGGGAAGATCCCAGGTGCCACCTGCAAGCATCAAACCCCACAGCTACGCTCCCACTGACTGGGGCAGGTTGATCTCATCACCGGGTTATATTTCTCTAGTCCCTGCAGGATGCACTAAATGGCAAATGCATCTGGCATATGAACATTGCCAAATAGTGAATAGAAACCTAAGTACTGATGAAGTAAATGTTGAAAAAAATCTTGGGCAGATTGTCCTGAGGCCTGGGTCAGGTGATGGTACAGCATAAAATCATCCAAGGTACCCAGGAAGTGCATGATCAACAGTTTCAAGGGAACCTTTCTTTTTTTCTGTGTTAGGGAGAGGGGGAAAAAAGATCAAGGACTGTCCCCGACAGTTAGGCACACTTGGGCACTGCCGTTGAAGCCAACGTCTGGTGCTGCCCTGGCTCGCCACCAGCAAACTTGGAATCTGAAAAACTGCTCTGAGCCAAGCCAGCCTCCCTGTCCTGCAAGAAATGAGAACATAAAAGTCAAAAGGAGGCTCCCCACCATGAGAGTATCTGGGCTGAGGTAGAGCCAAGGCAGCAGGCTGCTCTCTTTGGCCTGCCCTGGCCCTTGGCAAGCTTGGTCTGAGCTGGGTTAGTTTGTATTTGGCTATAGTTTTAAAAGAGGAGTTTTATATCACCATGGAGAGTCTGCATTTTTGTGGAATTCAGATATTCCTTAATTAGGTATTGTCTCTTAGTAGAATGAAGAGAGGTTTTATTTCATTTTAGTTTGCCATTTTAATTTACTCCCATTTCTGTTTAATAACTGGGTAAGGGAATGTTAAACAGCTGCGGTAAAATACTTGGTAGCATGGCCCAACTTTCAAGCACTATCTGCAATCCAGGTTGGTGATGGTAGTTGTCTGGGGAGCCACTTCCAGGCTGGAGACAGGGGATCGCTGACTGGATTTGCCCCCTTTGAACCTCCTTTCCTCACCCATTTCCCACAGGAGGCAGCCTTCCTCCTTCTTATTACAGATGAGAGGGTTGGCTGCGAGAGGGTGCAGCCCCCAATAATTGTATATTAGCTGCCTGCCAGCGATGAACAGCACCAGCTTCAGAGGCTGAGGGTTGCTAGTCCGGGGGGCACACCGGGGAGCTGCGAGCCGGGCAAGGCAGGGACAGGCAGGAGAAACAGGACCAAGCAGGACGAACAGAAAGGGCAGGCACGGGCAGGACGGACAAGCATAAGGCAGGCACAAGCGGGGCCGGGCAGGCACGGACAGGAACACTCGTGGTCAGGCAGGACGGGCAGTCGGGCAGCAGGGGCCGGACCGGGGAAGTGCTGAGTCGCCCGCCACGGGCAGTGCCCGTGTCTCCGCGTGGGGCCGAGCTCCCCCCGGGACAACCCTCCCCGTGCGGCCTCGGGACGGCGCAGCGGCAGCACCTCCCACCCCTCTAAACAGAGCTTAGAATTTGAAACACGTCCGGGCTGCTCCCGGTTCTATAAAACTCACGGCCCCGGGCACGGGCAGGACCCGCTCCTGGCCACGGGCAAGTGCGGGCCACTTCCTCGGTTATTTAGGCAACATCACCTACGCTCCTCGGAGCCGCGCACAGCGGGAGCGCGCACCACGGCAAATTCAGGCTCTGGGTTGGAGGGGGAGGGTGGATGGCGGGCGGTCCTTCTTTCTTTTTCCCTCCACCCACGAGCAACTCGTGTCATCCATGGATCAGACGTGCTGACTCCGCGGGATGCAGCCAGCGCTGCTTTCCCCACCTGCACCTCTCCCGCTCTGCAAAGCCCAGGGTTGCCCCACCACTTTCAGCCCCATGCCCTAAAAATAGCACCCCGCAGCATGTGCCAGCTCTGATACCAGGTTCTCTCTACCCGCGGCTCTCCGTGAGCACTACTCGTGGACAAAGCTGCCCCAGGGATTTGTGGATGGGGGGACGACGACGACAACACAGGTTTCCTCCCCCCAGAAAACGGCTTTGTATTTTTAACGTTTGGGCTCTGTCCCTGTCTCCTGCCCGGCAAGAAGAAAGCTGCCGCGCTGGGAGCGCTCTCGGCAGCCGCGCAACCTCCGCGACCGCGCAGCCTCGCTCACCGCCTCCCCAGTGCCACCTCGGGGGAACTCCCATTTATCCCACCACCGGCGACAAACCCGCCCCGTTCGGCTACTCGGGTGGCCTTTTCGGGCAGAAGAGATTGGATATGTTCCATGTACTCTAATATTAAAAATGCGTAGCAATTAAAATCACACCTTGTCTCGGCTTCTCCGCACAAGTAAAGCTCTGTCCCCTCCGACTCCCATATAGTACTTAGGGGTTTTTTTCCATGCTATGTGCGTGACTTTCGTAACCACCTGAAACCCCCAGCACTTGCACGAAGCCCGAGCAGTGTTTTCGTGAGGGTTTTTTCCGCACCCCCCTTACTCCTCCCAATATCCCCACCCCACCCCGTTTTATCACCCGTATGCGAACGGCCTCGCAGCCGCCCCGGCGGTCCTGTACGGCAGCCCCTGCCCTACCAAAGCTACGAGCCCCCCCCCACCTCGCTTCGGCCTTTGCTGCTGGAGGGCTCTGAGCCTCGCTCCCCCACGGCCCGAGCCGGGGCCGACGGAGACCCACCGCCCTCGACGAGATGCCCGACGGCACGGTGAGGGGCGGCTCCGTCGCGGGTGACATCTGCACCCTACCCTGCACTTGCCTTGCCTCGCACCCGGGCTCTCGCCGCGACGAGGGTGGAAATTAAGGATCGTCCCCACCCCCTCAGCCGGGAGGCGCCGGCCCAGGCAAGTACTGGCGGAGTTGTTCGTCTTGTTTTCCTCGCTGGGTTTCCGTGAGGAAGATCCGGGGCGGCAGCGGGGCGAGAGGGCCCCTCTGCAGGTGAACTGCCGCAATGTGGGCAGCGCCTGAGGACCAAGAGCGGGGGTGTCTCTAAGACCGAACACGGTACTCTTGCCGTATAGGGGTACATACAGCATGACCCGCCCTCCTTGGTTTTGTTTTCCCCGTGGGTCCTTGCCCGAGTGCCCACCCGCGGCTGGCTAAGCGAGGGTGGCACAAGCCTGTGAGCTTGCGGGTGTGCTGCCGCCTCTAACGGGGCTTCAGGTCCCCCCCGACCTCCCGCCTAGCCCTGGGAAAGAAGTGAGAGGGCGGCAGACAGACACCCCAAAACAGTTCCATTCCCCAGAGCGCAGCCCTCCAGGAGGGCGCCTTTCTGGGAGCCAGCACAGCCCGAGGAGGGAGGGGGCTGCAAAGCCCCTCTCGTGTTCTCCTGGCATCCCTGCCCTTCACCGCGCCGGCGGGCCCCGCAAAGGGCCTGGGCGGGATGCGCAGCGATTCGGCTGCGGCAGCCTCTGCGGTGGGAGAACAGGGGCTGTCGCCTGGGGGCGGCCGTGGGGCGCCCCACGCGTGGACCCGCCTCCCCGTGGAGGCCGCGATGACAAGGTGCTGGCTGCGGGAGAAGCGAGGAGGCCTGCCTTGTTACGTGGGGGAGTTTATTCTTCTCTCCTCCCTCCTCCCCCCCCCCAACAATGGTCACGTCCACCCCACGTCCGAGGAGGCCTTCCCTGCCCCTACCCATCCTTTTTCTGCCCCGCAGTCTTCAAAACGAAAGCCTCCTTGCTGTTCCCCCGGCGCTGAGGCCCGCTGGTTCCCCCCCGACACACACGCCCACGCCCTGCCCGGCCGTGGGCAGCCGATTCGCAGCTGCAACCCTTACTCCATGCCCTTCAAGGCACCGAGCCGCTCCCTTTTGTCCTGGCTGCGGATGACCCATTTCCTCCCTTCCCCCCCCGCCTTCGGCCTCTGCCTCCGTCCCCCCCNTCCCACCCTCCCGTCCCTCCTCCCGGCCGCACGCCCCGGGAGCCGCCGCCGCACCGCGCCCGGCTGCGCGCAGTGGGGCTGGTAGCCCGGGGCTGGGGGGAACGTGGACATGGGGAACCGGTGCCTCGTCCGTGCCGTGTTTGTTTTCCTTTCCCCCCTGAACGCTAGATTAAGACGTGAAGATTACACTTTTATTGTGGCGGCCGAATAATACCACGAGTCAACACACACAGCAAACAAAAGTGCTTGTAGTACATGGCCAACCCCGCTGGGAACCGGGCTGTGGGCTGCTGCAAAAATCAAGCTCTTCAGTGCTAATTACAAATAAATGATGATGTGCTCACTAAGTAATTGATTTAATGAAGTTCCTATGAAACTATTAAAACCGGGTAGAGGTCAGGCTGGAGACGCCCCAGAGCGCCCATTGTGGGATGTTTAACTCCGCCAATCTCCTCGGAAAGACATCGGGGCTAATAGGTGAAGTCACAGCTGGGTCGGGCTG
>VXAY01005506.1:476781-489500 GCA_013399855.1 Oxyruncus cristatus
AAAAGGAGGAGGCGAGTTTCTCTTTTCCAGATCTTTATTAAATAAACTCCTGGGACTTGGCAAAGGCAGCGCAGGCATCCACGGAGGGGCCATTCCGCCCGTGGAGGCTATCGGACCCGCACGAAGGCGTTTTGCTAACGTGAATTCCCCAGCGGGCTGTCCCGCAGAGCCCCGCGGGAAGCTGCGGAGCGTCCCTCCGCCCGCGCCCCCCATCCCAGGGGGCAACGTCGCTGCGATCCCCGACGGCACGTGCGGCGTAGGTGCCCGGGGCAGCGGCCTCACATACCCCGACCCCTCGTGAGCCCCTTCCCTGCTCTCTCGTCAAGGGTCGGCCTCTGCACCCCCCTCCTCGCTTTCTGCACAGCAGCCGCGCGGGTGCCCCGATGAAGTTGGGGTGTCTGCAGCAGGTGGGCTTTCGGTCCCGGGGAGGGTTCCAGATCCTGTCCCCCGTGTCTTTCCTTGAACGGTGACAAACTGGCGCGATACCCCCACGTCTGTCCCTGTCAGGACGCTTCGTGCTCACAGATCTGGCAGGGGTGCACTTAGGGACTGCCTGCTCCGGTCGGAGAGTCTGATGCTCAGCGGCAAACGCGCGCGGTCTGCCTCCCGAAAAGTAAGAACCTAACCCTTCTCGGCAGGGTTTTAACAAAAAGGGTTAGCTGCGTTTAATAAAAACCATCGACGGCTCACCGAGGCCAGGGGAACTCACGTTCAGGCGGTGCTTTCGCTGCTGAGAGGGATTTGACTGGCAAGTCCTTCGGGCTGCTCCCGCTCGCTTGAGGGGTCTCTGTTTTCGCGGCATAAGGGGGAATGAATGGTAAAAAGCGGAGAAGACTCTTGCCCTAAAACCCGATGAACGCAATTTTGCAACGCGACGAGGAGCTGCTCTGTTGTTTTTTTTTTTTTTTTTGTCCGATTTGTCTTAGCCAGGAAACACTGAAAGCGGCACCCAGAATACAAAGGGGATGTGCGTCCTGGCACTTCCAGCCGCCTTCGATCACCGACCCCTGCGACACGCAATCCCGCAGACGAGGGAACAGCCCCGGCAGAGCGCCCAAGCTCCGCGGCAAGGGGCTCGGAACCTCCCCCGGCGCGGCCGCCCGTCCTGTCGCCGCTTCTCCCGTGGCAGGGACAGCGGGATGCCTCCTCCCTACCCGGGCCGTGCAACCTTCTGCCCTGAATTTCGCTGCCGGGCGAAATGCTGGACTCCCACCCGCGGGGCCACAAAGTGATGAGTTCCTGAGTCCGCTCCGGTGCACCGGGAGGGTTTCGGGTCGCTTTTCCCCGTGCCCGTCAATTTAGCATTTCAGCAAACGCCCACACGTGGTGATCTTTAAACGCGTCCGCCGCGCCAGGGACGTAGGGTGTTCTGGGGCTTTTGGGAAGGGATACTCCAGCAACGAGGGGCGAAGTCCGCGTGGAATGCTCCAGCGACAGCTCTCGGGAGCGACGCGGCGGACACACGCACACTCTGTGCCATCACTTTGTGAAATTTGGCCACCGGGCTCCGGAGCCTCCGAGTAACCTCCCGCAGTTAATCCCGGTTGCTCGCCACCCCCGCCCAGCTCTTGCAGCCGGAGGGACATGGAGGAACAGGGCTGTGGCTCCCTCCCCACCCCAAGTATCCCCCAGAGCCCTCTCCGCACCGCCCCCGGTGCTGGCAGCTCCTTGGGGCGCCTGTGTGTCGCCGCGCCGCCGAGCGGGATCCCGTACGCGCCGTCGGAAGAAGCAGAGGCCAAGAAACCTCAGGGAGGTTCGGGGAGGGTGCTCAGCACTGCCGGCGCNGCGCCAAGAAGCGGCGTGGATGGGGCAGCGGTGGGGGTTGTCAGGGCTCAGCCTCCCCCCCAGGCACCGCCAGTTTTGCGAGGCCGTGCCGGTGGCTGGAGACGGGAAGGGAAGAGGACGTCTTTGTTAAACTGTTTTGGTTTGTTGTTTTTTTTTTTTTTTTTTTTTCCCTTGGGTTTGGTGNNNTTTCCCTGTGGAATAGGTAACATTCACGACCTCTTTGACATTTATGCCCTTTATCTTTGGTTTCCACGGCTTACATTTTCAAGGCTTTCTAATGGCACCCACACGGGAGCAACCCACAGCTTGCAAGCTCCTCTGCTGCCAGCTCGGCAGAGGTTACGGCAGCCCAGCCCACCGGTTTCCTGGCCCTGCCTGCCCTCAAACACCCATGAAAATCCACATCTGCTGGAGACACAAATAACATTGAAAAAAGATGCTCCACTGCACAAAAGGTAATGTAAATGTAATGATAACCTAGTATCGGAACAGTTACATGGGAAAAATCCCATGTTTTCTTTGTCTATACAGTGGCAACAGGAATAACAAGCAGCAGGGACAGGTAGAGGTGCAAAAAACAGCTTCAGGGTCAGGTTCTTGTTTCTCAAGCAAAACCAACCAACCACCACCAGCAGCCAAAAGAAAACTCATATGTTTTATTTGCCTTCCATGGACTTGTATATTTAGCACATCTTTTATTGTCCCACTGTGCTTCCAGAAAGTTGCTATGCCTTAGCCTGAAATCACAGGCTACAGCATGAGCTTTTGGCAACCTCCCTTCTGCTACAGCTGTGAAAGGAGATTTAGCCTCCAGCAGCATTCATTCATCCCACCACTCATGCCAGATATTAAGTGACTAAATCAGCTGTTGGGGTGGTTCCTCATGTAATCAAAATGATCAACTCCCATGTGCAGCACACTCTAGATATCACCACCGAAGCCAGAGCAACACTGACATACAAAAAACCTCCCAACCTATTATAATAAGCACTGATTACATCATATACGGCTCACTCCAGTTTTGTTATTACCGAAGAATGGCAAAGTTAGGGGCTTGAGCCCTTGAAATGAACAGGTACGTTAATCTTTCATCCTAATTTCTGCAGGATATGAAGCAATAGAAATCATGTAGGGATTTTTGTCTTTAAAATATGTTCCTTTAATACTCTCAGATAATAATCCTTAAATGCCTTACTTCTTGCCTTCATGGGGTTTAAGTGGATTTTAAATAATTCCTAGACCTAGCACAGTCCTTTTATGGATAAGTACCTTTTATCCTCTGTACCTGCATGTATTTGGCTAAGCAAGTCTCATGGTGGGGTGTATTAGAAATATCCAGATGGGCAGTGCCAACTTCTGTGGTACTATCAGGAGTTGCTGAAGAGATAATTGAGGTGTCAAGAGGCTGCACTGGGGACTGAGCAGCAAGAACTGATGAACTTTCAGAGCAAACAGACCATTTTAATTCAATATTCCAGAAAGGGAAAGACAAATAGAGACACCCCAGCAGAACTGTTTTCAAAGAATGTTTTCTATAAAATCTCAATGGTGTTATGGGCATATCCCATTTGCTTGAGAATATTTACTTTTCTGTTGGTTATTTGAGAGTCTTTGATGTTTACTCAGCTGACCCATCCTGATTTCTTGCCCTTTGCTTCCCGTAGGCACCTTTTGTCACTGCATGCCTACATGCTTTATATTCAGCCTCCATATGGATCAGAGTTGTCTCTTGGGCAAGCCAGACGAAATGAAACCTCCAGGTTTATTTCAGCTGATTTGAACTGCTGCCAAGGCAAGGACCACACTCTGTCTCAGGGACTGAGTTTTAAAAATCAAGTAAAGAACAGAACACTCAATTGCTATTTATTTCCAAAAGGTGTTTCTGCATCTTCTTAAGACTGAATTTTACGAAGACTCATCCCATCAAATTTCAGCCCCAAGCTGTGGTTTGGTTTAACACATCTGTAAGGCAGTCTTCCTTCTATTAAAAAAATGGTTTTAAATCTAGCAGAATTGAATGTTTGATTGCAATCATTGCTAAAGGGACCTGGAGCTTAGCAGAGATGTAGGCAATCAGCTTTTTTTTTTTTTTTCTTTTTAGGGTATGTCCTAGTGAAATGGAAATATTTCTATAAAACAATGACATTGGTACTCTTTTAGAAATCTATATAAATTACTGAATTTTATAAGGCTAATTCAGCTCTGTGCAAAATTATTCTTTCAGACATATCCTAATTTCTAGTATGCTCAAGAAAACTGAATTTGAGGCTTCTGTATCTATAGAATTAACAGATTAGTAAACAAATAAATCTTCAACCAGTTCCTCCAAGCAGATGCACAAACCACACTGAGCACCTCAAGAAGTGGTCTTGCTTGCTAGGTTTATGGGTAGCCTTCAGTAAGGAAGCCAGGTACCAGCAGGGGATGAAGAGCCAAGATCCTTCTCTCCCCAGGAGGTGTTTTCATCAGGTCAGGATTAAGCAACATAGCAGTGCAGGTTGGAGTATCTTGCAGGACTGTCAATCCAACATCTTCCAAGAATAGTAGATTCACACCCACAAAACTATAAAAAAATCAAAAAATGTGTGCTAACTGTAGCATATGAGCAGAAAACCTATTATGAGCCTCTAGAAAAAAAAAAATCATCTATTTGGGAAAAATAAAAAACATATGCCTGAAGCTGTTATCATATAAACACATGCCTAGAACATGAGCTTTTCCAGCATGCAAATAAATTGACTTGTCACTCAACATACTTTCTATACACTGAAATTTAAAGTAATTAGAGGAGAGTTGTTGGGCTCCATTCAGAAATATTTTTTTTATTTGTATAGCACTTGGGTTATTTTCTGTATTTTCAGAGGTATTAGATTTCAGTTTGCTACAGCTAATGTAATAGAAAATTCTGTAATCATTATTGACTGCAACTGCGAACATACAATTTGAGAATTAAAGTCTAATGTAGAAAACCGGTGTCAGAAATTGAAAGCGGTTTGTGCTCATACTTTACCTTACAACTGATGTTTAGAACAGAGGTGGTTTTCGAGGAGTTACAGGGGGATGTGTGAACTGGTTTCAGAAAAAAGCAAAAATCCACAGACAGCACTGTGGTCTGCAATCAGTGGGTTGGTCTGTGAGTTTAGGCTGATTTGGTTGGACAGGAAGAGATAACTGGAATTTAAAGGTTATGACAATGGATTTGATAATACGTGATGACATTCAACATATCCTCCTTCTTTAATGTGAGTACTCATTTCTCATTAAGGTCAGAATTTTCTCATTAGTAAATTGGCCTGCATGATCCAGAAGTGCTCTTGCTTTCCCTGTGGGCTGAAACAAAGTGCTGCCCTGGGGAGAAGGAACATGTGGGTAACTAAGTCCCAACCTTCTCTGCTTGGGGCCCTTCAAGTGCTGTACCAAGCACTGGCTGGTGAGATCTGAAGCACACCCCTGTCCCAGTGCCAGGCAGGGTCTTGGCCCTTCCACACAGAACAGCTTCCTGTTCTCTTTGCAGTTCAGTATCCCTATGATCTACCTTTCTTTTCTTTTCTGTAGAGATATAGAGGCTCAGGCTTACGACTCAGGTTGTAGGACACTCTAAAGAAATCTTGATGCCTGTTTCCATCAGGAATGGCATCACCTCGTCAGGGGGTTTAAAAGGGACCCAAGTGTCCGTGTTTCCAGTGACACTGGGATTGGATGCTTTTGTCCCTGATTAACTTTCACCTGAAACTGTAATTGAAAAAACATTTAACTTTTTCTCACCAAGGAGATGGGGGCAGTGTCTGGCTGTGTCCTGCTGGTAGCCAGAGCTCAGTATCTTCTCTGTCACCTCCCCAGAGACCTCTTGGGTGACCTGGTCTGGAAGTGCCCTAACTAGCAGGATATAATGAGCAGTACTCATCTGTCAGCTCCTCACTGCACTGATCCCACATAAATCACTGTTCTGTGACTATTGATGGAAAAATTGTGAGGCTTTGGAAGCAGAGTTAGGGTTCCCAAGTATGTAGTTCCATGAGCCAGTTTTGCTGTGTGGGGTTTCCCCCTGGAAATCCCAAAACCTCTATACTGGAGAGACACTCAGTCATCTCTCAGGAACATGGGTTAAAAACTTGGAGATCCCCTGTAACGAAATTACACAACCCTTCTTCTCTGACAGCAGCAGATTATCCCTGTGAAGCCACTGGACCCATGGAGTTGGGTTAAATCTCCCCCTTTCAGAAACACAGTTAATCTCAAAGGTATAAAATCTTTGGGAATATGTTTGAGCATTTTTGTCTTCCAACATTTCTAAGGATTTCCAGTATTTCCTTTCTGTTATCTTAAACTGTCTGTAAGATAAACAAAATCCATTTTAATTTATAGAAATTTATTTTAAAAACAATGAAATGCTATCATGGTACAGAATCAGCTGTAGCTACGCTCAGGGGTATGAGCAGAGAGCAAAAGCAGCAGAGTCAGGCACATGGGCTGCTTTTCTTTCTGCGCTTTAGGGGGTAAACACTACAGATAAGGTAATCCAGATGCCCAATTCACAGAGAGCAATTATCAACCTTTGCTAGAACTGACAAATAATAGAATCCCCATGATTTATTGCAGTGATGTCTTCTCACTCTACTTCTTTGAGGTTGAACAGGAGACCCCAGTATGAAGTCCAGGCCTTACGGCTCTATGACACTTCCCGTAAGAGGAGATGCATGAATGCTGGAGCAGATTACCCTGCCTTATTGATGAAGTATTTCAGTTTTAAGGTCTGTAGTCTCAATCCTCCATATTCCACAGGGATTTTGGGAGCATTGGTGAGAAAACACACATGGCTGGGAATCATAAAGTAATGCACACATAACCTGGCTCACACCTGAAATGTGCCATGTATTGTATATACTCAGCTTGTTCATGTGCAGTTTATACAGTAAACACATCAGCAAATGATTACTGGTGTCTATTACCCTTAAGGTTGCCAAATACTTTCAATTTAATCATCTCCTTTCCTGTTTTCATGTGATCAGTTCTCCTAAAAAAATATTCTGTGGCTTCAAATTTCCTCTCTGTGGCTTTTGTCCCTGGATGATTTTCCTAAGTCTCTTTTTTACAATGTTCTTTCATCCACTTTGAAGTGGCAATGGTTAAAAAAAGAAAAAAGAAAAAAAATGTTTTCCACATAGGCTAAACCTCCTGAACTATGACAGTCACAGCAAAATTAATATGGGCATAACCTTCATTGAAAGCCAGTGTCCTCCAGTCAGGTTTTGATTCATTTTCCACTAATTTTGACTGTTTTGTAGTAGGAACCTTTCATTTTGGGAAAGAATTTAAGGCAGATACTTAGCACAGGTTGTCCTCAGTCTGAAACCTCCAGATATATTATGCTCATTAAGTGTCCCATTCCTCCGTCTGCATTTTTGTTTCTAAGAAGCAGAGCCTGTACCCTCTTTAGGATGAATAACTTGGAAAGAAGGAATTTACAAGCTCCACAAGTTTATTGGTTCCAGATTTCTTTCCTTTCTTTTTTTCCCCCTCCACATATAATTTGAGATGCCTTCTCCTTAAAAGTTTAGATAAATATGTTGAAAACATTAATACATCATAAACGTCAAAAGATTAAGCATTCAAAAGTCAGCCAACCTCAAGTATTGTTATAGTGAGATTTGCATGATCTATATCCATCTCAGAAGACATAGTATCAAGGACAGCTACAAACTTTCTTCAGCATTTCAGTCTGGTTTCTGAGCTTCCTAAAAGTTCATATTCTGTTTAATTCTTTACTCAAACCTAAACTAGAGAAAACAGACTTTACCATGTTATCAAAAATGAACATGAAACTCCCCTGATCTTGGTAGGCAAGACATGCATAACATTGAATTAATAGCACACTGTCATTGTAACACTGGTATTTTTCAGGTATGCTCTCAGCTTACCATTTTTCAGGTAAAATCAGGTAAGTTCTGATCTTAGACATAAAGTTTATTACTTGTCACAGTGGCATAACTAATTTCAGGAAAATAAATAGACTGCCCCATATACGGCAAACTAGATGAGGTATGCTTCAGGGGAAAGAAAAACCCAAACAAAACCCAACAAACCAACAGTGAAGTTACCATATAACAATGGCTGCTAGGTATATATTTCCAGTTAACTTTGTCACTACTGATTGGTTCTGTTAACCTGAAACTACACACCAGTTATATAGATCAGAGCAAGCTGGGAGGGACTTTGCCATCTCTTTCAATTAAGAAGGATGGCTACTCTGCCTTCTTAGTTGAGGGACTTCAGGACAGCAAACTTGGGCCAGCTGTAAGGAATTAATTAATTCTCCCTATTACACTGCAACTGAGGAGTTGGGCTGCAATGTAGCCTGTTTTAAAGAATGATTAACCTCCATTTTCTTTCTAATCTTCATCTTCTAAGAAAGTGATGTCCAGGACTGATAAATGTCAGTATGGCTGTGGGTAAAACTTAAACCTATACTGCACTAAACTTTGTTTTGGAGTGAATCAGGAAATTAAAATTGCTCCACATTTTCTCACCCTTAAAAAGGACTAAATCCCAACTCCCATTCTGACTGACAAAGCTCTGAGGGAGAGCAGCAAAAGCAGCAGGAGCCAGAAGCAGACCAGCTTTCCATGATAGACATCACCTGGCAGTTATAAAGTGTAGCAATATGAGAGATAGGTACTGGGATGTGGTGGTAAAAATCCAACTCTCTCTAAAGAAATAGCCTGAACTGTTGATTTACAGCTAAGGGAAAAGCTATTTGCTTTTCTCCAAACACGCCTTAGGCACTGACATTACTGAACAAACTTGTCTCAGATCATCTGTAGGCACATCAGCCTTGGAAACTTGCTGTAGCCAGCTCTGAGTATAAGAAATCTCTTTTCGTCTTCTGTAGTGCCTTTCGCTAAAATGCCCTGTCTTATACAAAAAGAAGCCAGTACAGCTTTTCAATATTCTTTATATTTGCTAACTCCACAGTTGCAGTGCTAGGATATTATTTAACTGCAGTTTTTCATTACTTCTAACATCATCATTCAGGTCTTCCAAGAACCATCTAACACTTTTTCCATATCTATTAGAAAAGCAACTGCAGACTGGGGAACATGGCAGCATTTGTATGTATTTTCCCAGATATTTGCATTACCTGTGACTAAGGACTGAGAAAGAGGTATATATCTCTTTCTCAACTCCGTTTATACCAGAGTGAAATTACATTTCCTATTTGACTGCATGTTTTATTTTTTAATCGCTCTTTCTTCTTTTCAACAATTAGAAAAGGATAAAGAAAAGGTGAAATTGCTTATGTGAAGTAAAAGCAGTGTAGTTTCTGTAGGAAAAAGACATATCTTTATAGCAGATTTCAAAGAAAAGTTAATTTAATCAAATAATTTACAAAATAATAAATGAAAAACAATTCCACTTGGACTATATTACTATTAGAGAGATCAACTATTCTCCCTCACAGATTTTATCAGCATCCTCGTGGTACATAAAAAATTTGGAAACCCTTACATTGCATCTATAAAGTCTACTGCAAGATGTAGTGAGTGGAACAACAAAAAAAGAGATGAGGAAAGAAAATCCACCCCTTAGGGCATCTTCTAAGTAGGCAGGAGTACCTCTCCTTCCAAGAACCAGTGTCCTCAAGGATCATGTAGCACTTGGTGCCAAGTGTTTTATGGTCACCACATCCCAGCTGGCAAATGGTTTTGGACTGCAGCATTGGTGGTGGGAGCAGGGTGAGCTGACTGCTGCGTTTCTGAATGTAGCATGGTTCTGACAACCGTGGTGTGATCCAGAAAGGCACTTTATTGCTTCCTGAGTAGTTTTCACAAGCAGTTTAGGTGCCTGGTTACATGGGGTGTTAAAAAATGCAGTTAAATTAAATATTTAAATTCAAAAGGCAATCTACCTGATGCCCAATATTGGTTAGGGAGCTCCTCACAGCTACATCAGAAATGTTGTGCTTAACCCTCATCCCTCATTAGGGCTTCAGCAGTCTGGTTTGCTCTGAATTGGGAGTCTGAATTTGTTTTCAGATACAGTTTCAAGATCCCTTTCAGATAAGGGATAAATTTTAAGTGAGGTGGGATTAGAGCTGTTGAAAGGTTGAGGGGTACAGCACAACTTTCCTGGGGAGCCTTGTAAGTGAAGAGTGGCTGAGTGGGGGCCACATCCTCTACTCCTGGATTGCGGCAGAGACAGGAATGCAAGAGTTATGAGGCCAGAAGGAAGGCAGGCAAGAAGAAACATCAAATAAAAACCTAGGTGGTAGGGCAGTCAGCCAGAAGAGGGAAGACACCTAGCCAAATACATAAATAATCCCGGGAAGCCAGAGCAGAACTCAGTAATTCCCCAGTGCCTGTGATTAAGGAGCTGAGACTGGATCTTCTGAGGCAAAGGACAGCCTATAGCCTGGTGTCCCATCACATTGACAATGTTTTTTATGGCCCTACATGCTCTTGCATTTAAGGGTCACCTAACACACTGGTGATACCAGGAGAAGCATACCATACATTTTGCAGTTAGGGCTTTCTTGCATGACTTTTTAGATTATGGTACATTAATCACATCCAAATCCTATGCTGAAGTGCTTTTCTAACCTTCACCTGGGTACATGTATAGTTGCAGTGTACACATGTGGAAGTTGGGTGCTGGAACAGATTTGCCAGGGAAAGGGCCATGCACCAAGCCTGACAGAGCTCAAGAAGCATTTGGACAGCATTCTCAGACACATGGCGTGAGCTCTTGGGGATGGTCCTGTGAAGGGCCAGGAGCTGGACTTTGATGATCCTTGTAGGTCCCTTCCAACTCAGGATAATCTATGACTCTATGTATATATGGAGTACATGTTTGGAGACATAATAAAGCAGGAGCCTGTTTTAGACAAGAGGCCGCAAGGCCTGGTGTGACATTGGTGTCCTGTTCTCACCCATTGTAAGATGATGTTGCAGTTTGTGTGCTATTCCAGGCCACAGTTCCCTGTGCAGGGAAAGAGGAATCAGCTTATGGTAGCTTCTTCTACTGAGTAGGGACAATAGCCAAGCTGTAGGCTGAAATGATCATCCTGGATCAGTGAGGTTGTCCGTCTATCCCCTGCAGAAGACAGCCTCCAGCCACCTCGGCCACCTTGCACAGGGAACCAGATGAAGAACAATTCTTTACTGAAATCACATACTTGTCCCGTTTTTACCCCCAGTGCAATGGTACAACAAATAATTCCAGTTCTGCCTTACCATATGTCATATCTGACAAGCAGAGGCAAACATATATTTGAGGAAGCACAGTCAAGAGAGTGCATTTAGCCTATATACTGAGAGTGTCCTGGACTCAGCAAACTTGCTGTCTTTTATTTAACACGGTGTTAAATACAGAACCTATATTCAGGTAAGAACCTGGTGCACTAACATCAGAGTAGCTGTAAGTTGTAGATTGTACAGTACCCAAAAAAGCCTTCTCATAGACACACTGAAACTTTTGGAAGGAGGGAAATATTAACATAATACACTTAAGATATTAATTCTGGACATGGCAGGAGGTTTATTCTTTATTTTCTTTAAAGTAAAGTGGTTAAATGCCAATATTTCATATTTACCTCTTATAGATGGGTACACCTAAAAAAAATTATTTCCAGAAAGTTTGAAAGCCTCACTACCTTTAACTCCCAAAAAGTCAGTGCCTGTGGTCTTCAGGCCTTAGCCAGGTGTATACTGACAGACAACCAAATGTTTACTTTTAAGATAGATTTCCAAATATGGCAAATTTAGTATCTCCCCCTTAAATGAAATTTTGTCACAAAACCCAAAGGATACTCATCTAAGGAAAAAAGCTAAATGGCTGAAATGAACAGATTTATCTCCTGCAAGAGGGTGATATATGTCTGAATATCTGTCCCAGAAAAGAAGTGGAGGCAAAAACATTAAAATGGCAAGCCAATACTCTGTCATCAATAGGAAACTACTTTCTCACTAGCTGTGAGTGAGTTTTCAAAACTTAATAAGATATCAAATCTGGAAAGAACTAAAAAAAGTGCAATGTAATCATATTTTGTGGAACAAAGATCTTGTTGCCATAATGCCCCTAAAAATCATAATACTCTGAAAACAAGAAATGTTGTTATACATTAACTTAGACTTCTAACAAGTTTTAAAATAAATTCAGAGGCTTATGCAAGCTACAAAAAGTTTAAAAAACAGCAGTAATAAATGTATTGGAAAAATAAAAAGCAAGCTGTAATTTTCTGCAATAATACAATATTGACACTGTTCCGTGTGGGGCACACTCTCTGAAGTTAATGGGAATTACAACGGATTAATGGAAGGATAAGGCCCCAATTAGGTCTACAGGGGGATTTACAAGAGGAAAAGGCCATTTGTAAAGGAATCAGAGACATACCTGTGCAAAACACTGCATAGTATGTTTTTAAATTGATGTCTACTGAACAGTAACATGTTACCCCTAAAACTCATGATTTAATCTTGTAGGATGTCACAGAGAGATGTGACCCTTCACTCATTTTCCACCTGAGTCAATGGTCAGAGCACTCAGTGTTTTGGAGAAGCACTTGGCACCCTGCACTACTGCAGAGTGTGTCCCGGGCACACACTCTGCTGTAGAGCAGGTAGCACAGCACTGCCCTACAGACCTGAATCTCTCATCAACGCAGTCCTCAGGAGACATGGCCATTCCCCATGCAGGTGAGATCTGTGGCAACCTGCCCTTTCTCAATGCAGATGAAGAACAACAATTCCCTCTTCTGCACAAAGCACAATTTTCAAAAATTGGTGGCTCAGCCAAATCTCAACAAACACCCTTAGATTACTCACAGATACTTTTCAATAAAGAAATATTCTATCAAATGTTATCCTTTTAGCTCCCAGCCCTCTAGTCTATAGGACAGGATAAAGAACCACTCGCAATTTTTGTAAAGTAAAAAAAAA
>VXAY01005506.1:489531-506831 GCA_013399855.1 Oxyruncus cristatus
AAAAAAAAAAAAAAAAAAAAAAAAAAAAAAATTTTTGCACCGTATTGAGGCTCAAAGGTTGCTGCATTGTCTTGATCAAAAATCCTATAAAACTGCCTTTGAGGAGACTGTAAGAAAGCAGATCTTTGAGAGGAGTAGGCCAGGAAGTTGTATGGAATAAAAGATGATGGTTAACAGGAGCTATAGCTCAGCTACATCAGCTGTAATAATTTATTAATTACATTTGGTCTTGGAAAATGTATTTTCCTGCTCACTGCGGGCTAGAACTGTGGACTACAAACAATGTTGAATAAAAGCTGAAGACACAATACTATTCCTTAAGTAAAGCAAATAAGAACAGCTGAGGAAATAAAACATCCAGGTTTAGAGAAGAGTGTGAACTCAATATTCTTTAAAATATGTCAAATTGATCTTTAAGTTTCTCAGATAGAAGCCCTCAAGCCATCAGAGCTTATGTAAAATTTAGGATTTAGGAACTACAGCTATGAGGGATGCAATCTTTGTCCCCTGTGAGGGTTTAGTTCCCCGGTTATGAGTAACATGGTTTAAGAGATAATGAAATGTGTATATCACACCAGTAGATGAAGTTTCAATAACAGGGTGAAAAAGGGTGGAAAAGAAAACAGACATCAAAAACCTCCAGTTCCACATGGTAGAAAACTCTTTGGACACACAGAAACTGTCTGAATAGACATGCCTGTGAACACAATCACAATAGTGAAAAGGTCAGATTTTACTTTTTTTTTTTTCCCCCAAACTCCTGAAGGTACAGTCTGCATGGAAAATCACTGTTATTTTGGGTTTGTTATGTTCAGATGAGACTCCCGCTCCTCATTCAGGGTTGCTGCCGAAAACAGATGTTCTGTGGGGTGCAGCAGGAGCAGGGCTGCCCCATGAGAGGGCTGTAGAGTGGGGTGCTGCATGGACCCCAGGACTGGTCATGCATGCCCCTGATGGGTGCCATCCCATGAGTGCCAAGAGCCTTTGACATTTTTTTGAAGCAGTGAGCCCAGGAGACAAACTCTCCAAGGTGCTGGGCCCAGCCCTGGCCACAGGCAGTGCAGAGATTTGGCTGAGATGGGGCATGGCTAAGCCAAAACAGAGTCCAGTGCCCTGGGTGGAGCTGCTGTGCATGGAGGTCACTGGGAAGCCTGCTGGGACAGTAGGGCTTGAAGGTGCCCTTAGGGACCTGACACAGAAGTCACAAGTCAAGCCAGAATCATTGGTCTCCTGAGGAATTTGAAGCACTTTGGTAAAGACACTTTTTCTGTTCAGTACTCGAATAGAAATGTGCCATGCTGTAGTCTTCTCCACTCAAGCACTTGCTAGCACAGCCCAGAAGACAGCCAAAAAGGGAAGTTATAGGTGGCTGAGAGAAGGAAACTGCCTGTAGTCCTTTGATTTCCCCCAGGATTAGGAAAGCAGGATCTCTTACGTCATCGCAAAGTAACAAATACATCATGGCATAGCTGAAATAATGTAGGCAAGTATTTCCTCACCAGCACAGCAGCAGGCAAGCTCCAGTTTTTGCCTGGTTGCTCTGGTTCCCAGTCAAGGGACAGTCCACTGCAGCTGTGCAACCCAGCACCCAATTCACGCCACTTTCCAGTTTTGAAAACTCAGTCCAGATTTCTTTTCACTCTGGGGCTCCATGAACTGTGGATATGTTTTCAAATACCAAATACACTGACTGCATTTTGGAAAGGTCTCACTGTAAACACTCAATGAGTTTTTCCTGAAAACTTCATTGTTACAAAATTATAAATGATGTGGAAATGAAAACAGGCCAAACCCAATTACAAACATGCATTTTCTGTTAAGAATCCATTTCTCATGGTATGAACTCATTTTTTTGGGAAGTATGCCAAAGCATTGTTTTGAATTTATGTCTATCTCTACCAATGGGGAATTACAAATATGAAAAAGATGCCAGAGCTTATTGAAGGCAGAAGAATGTGGAAATAAGGATCAACTTTTGCTTAAGTCTACTATAAAATATTTAGTATCTGTGTCTATTACTGGTTGTATGGGACACTCTGGACATGTTTAATTCAAATAACTATAGGGGTGTGATAAAATGGCTGGTATTAAAAAATGCCAACAATCCAAGTAATGCATGTCCAAAAGATAACAAAGATACCATTCAATGGCACAGTTATTAGCAAGGAGTCCTCCTTAGAGACTGGTAATGTCCTGTTCCTCGTAGGTGCAAATTCACAATCTAATTCAGTGTTGCACCATACAAATGTGAAGACCATGGTCTGACTACTTCCCTTCCTTCGTATATAAGAAGTTATTACTGTTCAGTCTTCCAAACTGGACACCTAATGTTACTCAATAGAGCAGAATTCCTTCAGTGGCTCTGGACTACTTGTGAGTTCTACCCCCTTGTTACATATATACACTCATTTATTCTGAAGTGTCCCTAACTGCCTGTCCCTGTTCAGGAAACTGGTATCATTCTGCCAATAGCAAATTCATTTAAGCAAAGCATCTAGTACTGTGGTTTGAGATGTAAAAGAGTTGCAAAACGCATACCTTCCTCTTCCCTCAACTATAGAATGGTTCTATGCAGGACAGCAATCTTTCAGGGGGGACTGTATAGAGGGATTTGAGCCAGAGACTCCTTCTGCAGCATGAAGGGATGGAGTTCTGGAGGCTGTTGTGGTTGCACCACCACGACATGGATCTGTGTCTTCTTCCAAATGCGCCTCAAGGAGCTGTGCTGTCACCTGCCTCTGAGCTATTCCTGCAGTTTCCCTGTTGCTCAGGTCTCCAAGGTGTGTAGGATCTATCCTGAGGTCCTCAGTCCCATAAAAGTCTGGGTGTGAGGCTCAAAGGAGCACAGCAGTTGGTCCTCTGAGAGGGGTCATTTTAAGGAGGGAAGTGTTCTCTTGCATTTATCAATATATTATTCTGCAGCACTTATTACATCTGCATGCACTAAATCAAGCAAAATAATACAACAACTATTTCATGTAATATGCGACAAGTAGCCGTCTGGTATTTCCTACAGGCTTTCTTGTCAAAACCTCTAGCTGATTTCTGCTTTATTGCCCCTGTCCAAAAAATAAAGCTATGGTATTGACCTGAGCTGTTTCTTGTAAGGATTAAAGAGCTAGCACTTATATTACATTTTAAAATGTTACATGCTGTTTTGGTTAATAAGTCATGATCTATATTAGAAAAGGTAAGATCAAAACCAGCTAAACCTCTACTGTACAAGAGTACTGCACTGTACACCTGCTCAGCAAGCACCAAACATTTTTTATGTACTTCACAAAATGGTAATATTTTGCTTTTAGCAACTGCTTTTGCTTTGGCCACAGTGCGTTTTGCTTTATTATCCCTCTGGCATTTTGAAATTCATAAACAAGTCTCAAAACAGTTTTAAAAGCTGCTTTAAAGAAGTGGTCCAGCGGTAGAAAACAACACAGGCTCTGTCTACATATATCTTCCACAGCATTCAGCCTCTTCCCTGAGGTGTTGGACTTCAGACACGTTTTATTAACATTCTGGAGTTGTACCCTCCTGACTAACCAGCCATTAGTTGGCTCACTGATCCTTAACTGCAGATCACTCTCTCTCTTATATAGGCTGCATTTCCCTTAGGTTCCAAAATAATTAGTCTCCCGGCTATGGATGTGATTTCTGTTTAAAGGAATGCAGAAGAAGCACCTCAGCCACTGCTGGCGAGCATCCTTCTTCACACTAAGCTTCTTGTCTGGTTGATATTCATAGAACACCAGATTCTAATTCTACTTAATAATTAGGCTAATACCAGACATACTTACATTTGTCTTCCAGAGCAATTTTCAGCACAGTAAGCGGGGAGTTGCACACACAGAGCTCCCATAGCAACATGTTATTGTTAACCCAAGTTGTATGCACAGCTCCATGTGCTAAAAATTCACCAAGGACCAATTCAGCTGTCAAATACACAGGGGCAACTTCCATGGGATGTCAGTGGAAGGCTCAGAGGACAGAATAATCTTGTAAAAATATAACAGTGTGTTATGGTAATAATCACCCAGAGCTTTGCTAGGTCAATACCGTGAGCTGACCTGTTTTAGATCACAGAGATAAAAACCCAGGCTCTCTCTTTTGTCAGAGCTGAACGTAAAGGCATCATCATTACAACATATCTGAATACTATTCCTCAAAATGTGCACTACCAGTGTAGAGATGTGATACCTCTATACTAAGAAGGTGATGGTGCATCCTGATGAGCTGTGTGACTGCAAGCATCACTTTGGAGAACTGAAATGGAGAAACTCTGCTCTTTATATTGGACTACCGAAAAGACACTGCAAGTGGTATCAGAAGGAGACAAGACAAGCTCAGGGCAAATATTCACCAAATAACATAATCAAAATACTTTCTTTCATAGCATATACTGACAACCTCTTCATTTAGGAAAAGGAAAAAAAAAGGCAAAAAAAAAATGCTGTGCCTGAAGAGTCACTTCTGCACAGAGTCATGAAGATCCATTCCCTAAGGGTTTAAGAGTGACTAATTGTTTTGATTGTCTTTCAGTCATATTACGCCTTTTGTTTTGACCTTCTATTTAGTGAATATATCAAAAGCAATCAGAGTTGTAATAGACAAAAGAAATTTTCTTACAAAAAGGATAGATACTGTGAGGCACTGGATTTTTATATTTATTATTGGGTTGGACCTACTCAAGTGTGTATGTGTGGGGGAAAGGACAGGTTGAATCTCACCGAAGTAAGGTGGTGCCTTGTCCCACATGGCAGCCCCTGCGAGACTCCTGGTGTGATGCCAGGGCTGCCGTCAGTCGAAGGCAGGCTGGGAGCACTGCCCACACCACACCCTGGAGCCCCTGGCCCAGCCCAGGATTGGTTGGCACAGCAGGAACTCCGCTTGCCACCCCACCCAGAGTGGCTGGTGGGCCCAAGTCCCTCCTGGGATGGGCGGCTGCAGGGGACCAGAGGAATAAAACCAGCAATATCTGCTGTCCATGTTGCTTGAGACTTGCTGCCTGGAAGCTCGACTCTCACAGCAATCTGGGAGTAGCTATGTAATTTTCTCTTTTTCTTTCTTTACTGCTTCTTCTCTTAATATCCTTCCCTAATAGTTTGGGTAAGTTGGGGCTCAATGGGCTGGATTTTGCTACGTTGTATGGGTTACCATGTGCTAAGTCAACGCTTTGTGGAATGCTTTATTTTGGTTGTATGTTACCCTTTAAACTGTTGCCAAGCACTCTTATTTATTCTAAAGTTCATCAGTAAAAGTACCTTCTGAGAAAATGAGTGCAACTCTTCTACTATGCGCTCTCTCTTAAGGAACTAAAGGGTCATCTAATAATCCAGAGGGTGGATATTGTTGAAGCCTTGTATGTTTTTAAAGAAAAACTCCCATACTGAACTTGTAGCTTGAGACTTGGGGTCTTACAAGTGCCTAGTAAGTAACTTTTGCTTCTCATACTTACTGCACTGTGTAATTTTAGTGACTGTAGGAATATATTTTAACTCAGGTTACTGGACATCAGGAACCCATGAGAACAAAACGCAAATAAATAAACAGCAATAGGTCCCCATAGAAAGTACCGAGCAATTTCAGCTCCCCCTGCACCTGTACACAGAGGCATGAGGACTGCTCCCTTCCTCATGCCTCTGTTGGGATGTTTGTACCTTCCTGAGGCAGGCAGGACTAGGCACAATCTGCCTCCCTGCTGAGACTCCTGTGATTCAATGTGTCTCTGTGCTGTTGCAAGTCCAATTATGTCTGCTGTTTCTAGGTGCCTTCTTGTATCACAGTCAATCATAGCAGTAAATGCTGTGATTCAGANTTGTTGAAGCCTTGTATGTTTTTAAAGAAAAACTCCCATACTGAACTTGTAGCTTGAGACTTGGGGTCTTACAAGTGCCTAGTAAGTAACTTTTGCTTCTCATACTTACTGCACTGTGTAATTTTAGTGACTGTAGGAATATATTTTAACTCAGGTTACTGGACATCAGGAACCCATGAGAACAAAACGCAAATAAATAAACAGCAATAGGTCCCCATAGAAAGTACCGAGCAATTTCAGCTCCCCCTGCACCTGTACACAGAGGCATGAGGACTGCTCCCTTCCTCATGCCTCTGTTGGGATGTTTGTACCTTCCTGAGGCAGGCAGGACTAGGCACAATCTGCCTCCCTGCTGAGACTCCTGTGATTCAATGTGTCTCTGTGCTGTTGCAAGTCCAATTATGTCTGCTGTTTCTAGGTGCCTTCTTGTATCACAGTCAATCATAGCAGTAAATGCTGTGATTCAGACACCTTACTTGCAAATGTAGCAATGTAATGTGTGATAGTAGCTTTACTTTTGCAAAAGTAACCTAGAAAATAACGTTTTCCTTTGGAGATAGAATTAATCCTCTGTCTTTCTCTGTACATATGCATATACGAGGTCTGATGTATCTGTTTCTTACAAGGATGACTGGTTTTCCAGTTAAGCTCATGAAGACAGGGAAGGAGTCTTCTTAGCTCTCTCAGAGGGAATTGGGCAATCTGCATATTCACTTTCTTTTCCTCTTTATTTTATCGAATTCTATCTTCTTTGATAAGTGATTTTAAAATGTTCATGTCAAGCATTTGCTTTGATCTGTTTTCCTGGCAATTAAATTGCCTGTCTTTAAATTGACATCATTTAAAATAATCCTAATTAAGACAACTTCCCCAAACTTCAAATACTGGTTTTGAATTCCAGTGTGAAGAGAATGAATAATGATTCTCTGAGTATTCACTTTAACACTTTCTACTTTTCCCATACAAGGAAATTGATTTTCTCACCTGTCATGTTAACTAAGGGCACAATCCAGCAAATTCTTCCTTTTGCAAGTAGGTCTTAGTCAGAGAGCAATTCACTGGAACTATTTACAAGATTTGCTCAAGTGAATAAGGATGGCCTGAGTACGATCACTTGGATAAGTGTGTATGTGCATGGAGTAAGTGTAAGCCTTTGCAATAAGCATTTCATACTGATGCTTAAGAAGATGTCGCGTGTGAAACAGTAACTGCAGTTTATATAGAAAGTAGAGATAAAGATTTTTATAGGTTGAAATAAAAATAATTATCACTGATATATAGATATATGCGATAAATTGCTTTCAATCTGTATTTGAGTAATTTATGATCAGATGATCTGACTACCTATTTCAACTCTTGAGAGAAGCCAGTAGTGCTAGCAAATACAAAGGGGCTAAGATCATACTTGTATCTCATAAAATATATCTAAAAAAGCCCAGTACTTTATTTTAACCAACTACAAACATCATTGTGTTTTGTGCTTTTATGACACTTATAGAGTACTAAGACAGAAGACAGCTTATGAGCAACTGCGACAGTCAGGAGAACATGAAAAATATATAACCTTAATGCCCAGCTAGGAATAGTCTACGGACGCTGTGAAACAATTATACATTACTACGTCTACCTTGGCCTTTTACATTTACATATTAGAATGTACGTTGGAGGGTTTAATTGTGAGGTTGTCAAAAGTAAAAGTACTTTTAGAAAATGAAACCATGCAATATTACAGGGGGGGGGGAAAAGATTTGAAGGTCTTTTTTTTCAAATGGAAATACAGAAAACAACATGTTGTTTAAGCAGGATTCTATTTTCTTCCACTCAAGTGATGAAGAGGCTTTTGTAAAGAAACGCTTTCATCTTATACATGCAGTACTCCATCACAACATAATTACCCTAATTTGTATTCCACTGTAGAAATAGGCTTTTTCAGCTTAAACAAATTAAGCAACAATCACTAAGTGTACATGACCAGCATTCTTTCAAGTAACCTGTTATCAGCTCTGGCTACAGCTTTATCTTGATAAAATGGAAATCCTTTTTCATTTTCTTACTTTCCTCCCCAGGATTGTGCCAGTCAGATCGCCTAGAGAGCCACCATGATTCTCTGGCTGGAGAAAGGGACAGTGCATCCAGAGATTATTTCCTACAGCCTCACTAAATCACTGTGTGATCTGGGTCAAATCCTGACTGCCTTTGGGCTTCTGTTTAGGAGAGAGCCTAAGTACACACTTAACTCTGCTTATGTGAATAACCCGGCCACACTCAGAAGGTCTCTTAAGCAGCTGCATGTGCTCCCTGCTGAATAGAGACTGATCTGCTGCTCTTTTCCTCTGGCTTTGGTTGATCTTATGTGTGCTCAAGGATGACAGGACAAGCTCTATCTCTATCTGTATTTACATCGTTTGTCCTTTAGCTCTGTAACTATGGATATCCCTGCTGTTTGTACACATCCTTCTAAGTATTAATCAAACTCTGACCTGATGGATCACTACCAGCGAAGCTTTGCCTTCATCACTCTCTCCTCCTCAATACCTCCAGGTATATGACCAGGGTCTCTTCTTCCCTGGGTCTGGATGAGAAAGTCTTACTGGTGCCCACTTTTCATGGTGCAACTGTGGGAATAGCATCTGGCTCCATGTGGGCTTATTAAGATAATTACACTAAAAAAGTAGAGAGAGGAGAAATAAGGCCGTTCCAGAGGTGTGGCAGGAGGAAAGGACGTAACCTGTCAGCTCACGAATGAAAAAGATGCTGCCTTCATATCTTCCTTCTGCCTTAACAGAGGTTGCTCCACTCCACAGATCTTTCCAAAGTAGGTAGCTCCTAACAGGAATGAGCTGAATGGGAAGAGAATGTATCTAGCTCCAAAGAGTGGGAACTATTGCTACTCCTACTGAAGTGCTGGAGAAACAGCACATTTGTTGTGATCTCCTCTGACAGAGCTGAGAGCAGCTGTCAGAAACATGAGAATTAGTGGTGGCAGAATTCTGCCTTTCCCAGACCTCTCCCATCTCCCTTTTTCCAGACCTCCCTTGCAGGATTTTCCTTTCTCCTACAATTCCTACGGCTTGTCAGAGAGGAGCAATAACAAGGCTGCTTCATGTGGGAAGGTGAGCTGAAGGTGACCACAGCACAGACAGGGCAGTGCCCTCACTGTTAGGGCACAGTCTCAACAGAGCTGGGCAGGGTGAACAGAGCAACATCTATGATAGCAACAGGTCTCATCAACAGTCCAACAAGCTGGAATGGGGCGACTGAACATGGAAAAAGGAGGTGGGTTGAGGTCCCAAGTGAGTCTGGTTGGGATGACTGGGGCTTCTGGGTGCACTCAGGGCCCAGCACAGCCATCTCTCCCATCGTGGTGTGACCTTGCACTTCACAACACCCTGGGTTTTGAGGGGTATTTGTTGTGAAAATTTATCATTTTGGCCAATCCCCCTGGTTCTTGGGAATGCTTCTCAGACCTGTAACATGGCCAGCTAGTGAGGGATTGAAGCCTCTCCCAAACTGGTTTACAGTTTGCCCCAAATTTACCTCACTTGGTGCCCTGGTTGTCCCTGCACTAGGACTGCTGGAGGGGCAATGTGTTGGCAATCGATGGGGATTGGGTGATGAGGCTTCAGGAAGGAAGGCATGAAAAATTGGAGTGAGTTTTCAGGGATCATGTAAGCCAGGAGCCAAGGGTGTACACAACTCAGGTGAGGCAATCTCACAGCAGCCAAGTGGGGTGGTAACAGCAAAGGTTCCACTGACAGTCCAACCATCGTCAGGCAGAGGCAAGGTCATGATTGGGTCTGGGGTCAACCCAGAAAATCTGAATAGTAATTCAGGAACAGACAGCTCAGAGCAGGCCTAATGAGCCAGACCTGAGCTGAAATGGGGTCAATGGGCTGATGGTACGGGTGCAGTGAGGCTGACCAGGACAATTAGGGCCCTGGAGCCCAGCCCAGCCTCCCCCACTCACCAATCTGGGTCATGGATTGAATGGATAACAATTCTCTCCTTTTCTCAGAAAAAAAGCAAAGAGAGAGAGAGCAAGCTGTGGTGGTAGTGCTCTTCCCTCAGTGTTTAACATCTTATTTCTGCTCAGGGCTTCCTGAAATCAATACCTCAAAAGCTGGTCTTTGTTAATGCCACCACCCTTTGAACTGCCAAAATCCAGTGCTTCCTAGCACCATATGGTGAATGCGTTGTCCCCTCTTGTCATCACAGAATCCAAGGAGGAATACGAAACCATGGGCATTGAGAAATTCATACCAGAGTGAAGTTGTAAAGACTTACAGGGCTTAAATAGCCTTCAAGGGCAAGTGATGACCTGCCAGGAATATCCTCATGGTTGATATGAGGATTATCACCCATGTGTCATTTGTCATGCCACATACAGAAGATACTAATTGTTCTGAGGGAAATGGGATGGAATAATCCACACGATAGAGACCCCTTTGTGTCAGGGAGCTGTGACTAAATGAATGTGTTTCTTAATCTTGAGATTCAGCCTTCTTGAGCTCCTTTTAATAAGTTTGAAATTTCCAGTGCTTCTATCAGAAATCAGAGGAGATGGATAAGAATACATGTCTTTGCTGCCACAGCAATACAAGTTGCGACCCACTGGAGACTGTTTCTATTGCCAGTTCTGGGTGCCACTATCAGGAACAGAACTGAGCAAATACTTTCTCTCATGCATGTTCCCTTTTCCTCCCTTTGTGTCTCATTTCCATCTCTGTACTCAGGGGTATGGTTGCACTGCGTGCTCCAGAAGAAAGCTTCTTTTCCTTTTGATCAAACCAACTTCCCTCTCTGCTCCAAGCTTTCATGCCATGGCTGGAATCCAAACAAATGATTTAGCCCTGTTGAATTTATTGCGTCTTTTAAGGAATTTCATCATCTCCTTTAGCCTGTCCATGCCCAGGAGTAGCAAATTCTAAAAGCAATCTTAAATTTAAATGTACCATTCTGTTTACTGAGCAGTGAACCTTCAGGCAATAAATACTATGGCAGGAATTCACCAGGGCTCTGTTAGGGCTTGACAGCCCAGACAGCCATTGCACAACTCTTTGTTAGTCCTGACAACATGTTTTTTTTTTTTTTTTTCAATCAAATGAATTACAAATTTGTTTTTAATCTTTGGAGTTACTCGTAATGCTTTAGAAAGGATCCAAAGCTGTTTAAAACTATTCACATTACAAGCAGGCAGTAAATTTCAGTCCACTAGGCAAACCCATTGTCACTCCATGTGAACAACAGCACAGAGAAGAGGCTCAGCAGAACTTTCGTCCATGTATTGGAGTTCTTTAATACTGAGCAGCAATCCTATCAATTGTTTGATTGTGCTAACTCCTTGGTCCTACAAGCGTGACACCTCTAGGAGTTGTTCATCAAGGCGCCAAGCTGAAGCTAATTTCTGGGGTCAATAACACTGGGGTCAATAACAGTGTGAGTTCACATTTGCTCAGACCTGTGCGGCCGTCGTGTTTACCTGGTTCTGTAACAGCCTTGTCCCAAGGCTCTAGGGGAGGAAACAAGATATTTACATTGGCACAGTCTGAGTCCTCCCCAGACCACAAGTCTGTTTCAGTATTTCTTTATGGTTGTATTTACCTCCAGGCTACACTGGAATACTTTTTTTGGTTCTTTTTGTATTCTCTCTGTGAATTTCAGATTCTCATCCTTTTCCTCCTGAAAGAACTCTCTCCAGTTGTCTGGATCCCTGCCACTTTGATGCAGTCTTGCAGAACCCTTTAGTCCATGAATTCACAGGAAAAACACAATTCCCACAGAGACACTACTCCACAGTGTCAAAGCAGTTGTGATTCCTGTGCTAATCTTGTAAGAAATTTCATTAAGGGGTATCACTTCATCACATCCAAGTGTGATGTCTTCCCGAAGTGTGCATGTACTCTCCTTGGTAACTACTGCCATTTAGGGCTGCACCTCACGAGCTGCTTGGAAAACTCTGCAAGGTGCTCTGCTTCCCAGCCTTTGCTTGTCCTCCCTGCTGCAGGATCTGTGCAGACTCGAGCTAGCTCTGAGGCAGGCAGTACTTAACTCCTATTTTTTCACATTATGCTTCTGTCAATGGGCTTTTAACATCCTGAGGATGTGAAAAAATTAAAAGTTGTTTGATCCAAATAATCTGACTAGGGGTAACCAGACATGGTCCCCCAAGACAAAGGGACTCCGCCCGTATCCTGGGATGTCTGTTTAAGCTCAGGCCTGAGACTTCAGCCTTGCTTTAAGCTATGTTGTTGGTGGTGTACTTGTCTCCAGTCTCTGTTCCTGTCTCCTGGCTGGCTTTTGTCTTCAGCTCTGTCTCTTGCTACTCCACCTGACAGGAGTTCCAGGATAAAACCACACTCAAGTCATCACACTGCCCTCAACAGTCTGGGACTGTTGATGGACCTCAATGGTAGCACCCCGGTCTGCCCACCCTCTTCAGATCCTACAGGACTGTGCCCTGTAGGTAAGGGCTCTGTGAGGGGCTCTCACCCCTTTCTAGGCTTTGAGGCTCCTCTGGGGTGGCTGGGAGCAGCTCAGGCTGCTACCAAAGAGTCCTAGGGCCTGGATTGGTGAGGGGGTGTGCGTGTGTGTGAACAGCAGCAAGAAGATGGGATGATGCTGAAGCTGTCAGTGAGGCTGGGCAAGGGTGGGACAATCAAGCTCTCTCTGAACAGTCCCCTGGCTGGCAACAGGGCTTGGGGGTGAACACAGTGATTCCTTGAGCAGTCCTTGAGGGTGGAAAAAGGGATTAAATCACCTCTTGGGCCATACTGTGTTGGTTGAAGGCTCAGACCTTCCCTGAGGAGACCTCAAGGGCTGGAGGGGTGTCAAGTGACCCTGGAAGCCAAATGGGGAATCCAGCCTCCCTGGTGGAGCCTGTGCCTCTGGGCAGGACTGAAACCAGTGTATCTCAGAGGAAGTATTCACAGGATGGATATCAAGGCACCCATGAATTCAGGGTTCAGGATGCCCCTGAGAAGACTAGGAAGCTGGGGAGAGGAATTGCTTCACACTGGGGAGCACTGGAGGCTGGTAGTCAGAGTGGATGAGGTGGCACTTATGAGAAATCATAGGGACTTGGGTATTCCAAGCCCTCTCTGAGCAGCCCTCATAGCTGGGGTCATCCAGGCTGTCCCAAAGCAGCCTCTTAAGCTATGTGGTTGCACAAGGCCAGGTTACCTCTGGGGACCAAAGGGACCACAATGTCACAGAACAAGGCAACCTGGCTTGGGGATTAGGCCACCCCTGAAGCCTAGTATAGAATGAGGTCAAGCACCTCTAAGAATAGGCCAGGGGTGCTTTTGTTGCCCCTGAGAAGCTTCTGAGGCCAGGGAGATTCAGGACTTTCCTAAGGAGACCTGATGGCTGAGGAAGTTGAATGATGATGACTAGAAGGTTCATGTTCCTGGAGAAAGAGAGAGTGGCATGCACAGGCTTCAAATCACCCCTGAGGCCAGGCAGCCAAGATAAGGATCAAGTCAGCTCTGAAGCATGTGGGTCATCCTTGAGGTGTCTTAGAAACGCAAGAATGTCCCTGCTGCAGAGCCCAAACATACTCCAAAGCCTGGGCAGCTGGGTATGGGATTGAAATCAAGGTGCCCCAAATGGACAGGGAGCTGGTAGTTTGGGCCACAATCTGGTTTCCCAATGTCTGTGTCTGGGCTTTGGGTCTTCTCTGAGGTGACTGGTAACACCCTGACCTCCAGCTCTTGACTCTTAGGTGACTTTCACATGAAGGATCTCTCTCACAGACAAGGTTTTTCTGTAGGTACATAGCAGAGAGATGTAGGGAGATATTGACTTTTCTGACTCTAAGGCTGAATTTCCATCTCTTGCAGTGCATTGAGCAGAATGTTGATAGGAGAAAAGGCTGTTTACAGAATATATAAGCGATACTTCAAAGAATTTTTCTAGCTTTGAGTTCTTCAGGCACAGGCTTTTGTGCATAAAGCATTTCATGTTTTATAAACCTGATAAAATATCTCCCTTATTAGATGAAGTATTACAATTACTCCAGTTTTCTCTCTGGGTTACAGCTTCAAATTTAGGTGATGATACAAAACCTTATGATTCCTGTCATGAATTTGGGGTTATGTTAGAAGATAAAGGTAACTTTCTGCTCTAAAGAAAGGATCAAGGAGATTTTCAGCATTGAAAGATCCCCATTATCCCTTCAAAATAATGAGAGAATAAGTTGCAATGTATTCCAGGACCTTATAAACCCGCTTAACTTTATGCATGTTAATAGCTTTAATAATTGAGACAGGAGTGTATATTGAGAGTTATGGCATTACAAATGTGCTTACAGACATGCAGGACTAGGGTCTTCATTATTATCCAAACTCGTATATCCTTTAATTATTCTAGATATTTTATTTTTGCAATTTTATTTTCGTATATCTACAATTTCTTTTGCAATGGTGATGTATGTTAAGCTCTTTTTTTTCAAATATTCAATGGTAATTGTGTATAATCTTGATCCATTAGATATCTTCCTTTTCTTACAGGAACAAAATTTTATATTTTGTGTGCAGCATCCATCTCAAAATAGAATAGGCAAAAAGACTGTTAGTAGAAATCTGCCAGTCATACTGATCAAATAATACTGAAAGCAGAAAACTTTATGTGCAAATGGAATAAGATTAGCCTTCTTGAGGTTTTTTTTTTCCCCAGTCCTTTCCATTCGTAAGGAGCCTTAGCTTCACTTGAAAACAGGCTTGCATTAGGCCATTTCTCATCAACTTCTTTATGCACCCAGCTGGCGGTGTCTGTGTGTAATCCCAGCCAGTTTCCCTTTGCAGCTGTGGGGGGCCTCCTTTGATGCATCTCTGTAGGTGGCTGCCGGTCCCTCAACTGGGGCCGGCAAAGAGAATCTCCTCTGTAGAGGAAAAGAAAACACCCCGGTAGATGCCATGTGACTGTTTGCTTTATGCATGCAGGAGGAACTGACGTCAAGTGCCTCAGGATATTGTTCTAATGCAATTACATGATGTTGTGGTGTGTATCTCTGTGCATCTATCTAGCGCAGAGCCTGTGGTGAAGGACAATGTGGTCAGTACCTCCCTTCTGCTCTTGGTCTCTTTTACTTTCAAGGCTCTCCACGTGTACTGAAAAAAAACTCTGCAGTGTCTGCTTGTGACTTTCAATTGAAAATATGGTGACCTCCTCTAGACATACTAAGTACAGTTTTCTTGCATCGTTCCCACCTGTGCAGTTGTAGGCGCTGTTCATACAGCAGAGCAAATGCATAAACATTCGACAGAGGGGAAGCAATACCAATTTTATTTTTGCTAGTCACTTGTGAGGAAAGGGAGAAAAGTTACTTCATGTATCCTTGGTATGCAGCAGAGATCACTGAATGGTTAAGGTTGGAAGGGACAACTGGATGTCTTCTAGTCCAACCTCCTTGCTCAAGTAGGGACCCCTAGAGTGTGTTACTCAGGACTATTTCCAGATGGCTGTTGAATATCTCCAGGGAAGGAGACTCCACAACCTCTATGGGCATCCTGTTCCGGTGCTCAGTCACCCTCACAGTAAAGAAGTTCTTCCTCATGTTCAGGTGGAACTTGCTGTGCTTCAACTTCTGCCTCTTTGCCCCTCATCTTATTGCTCAGCACCACTGAGAAGAGCCTGGCTCCGTCCTCTTGACACCCACCTTTCAGATACCAGTGTTATTTTTTTTGCTCACAGCTTTCACACCTTTTCAGTTTGAATGTAAATACTGTTACAAGAGGTTTAAAAAGTAACGCCAAAGAATAAAACTAGGCCAAATTTTTCAATATTATGTATAAATGCAAGGAACTTGTGTTTTGCTGGGGTGACCATGCAGCTAGAGCCCGATGAAAATATTCACATTTTGGTGAACCCACTTGCCCAGCAGTTTTTTGCCTCCTGTGGTGCCTCCCTGTAGCATGGGAATGTGCCAGTTATTCTGGGACATCGTGGCTCTCATTGCAGAAAGTGATTGTACATACAGTCTGAGAGAATTTACTGAGAATTATAAAAGCATGGTATAAAAATGTAAGGGTTGATGTAATAATGTGTGAATTGAGGGGGTGGTGTAATCTGGTAAAACCTCTCTAACAATGGCTACTGCAGTTACACAGTCTTCTGGCTGTAAAGGAACTGCCCTCTTACCTGCTCGAGGACCGAGCTTGTGTCTAAAGGCTGAGGGATTTATTCCTAATATATAACTATGTGTATTGTCTATATACATTTTCCTTAGGGATGTATTTCTTTTTTGGCTGTCTTCTAGCTCTATTGGGAGCTTGTCACAAAGCATGTCTTGGGTGAACTGAAAACTCTGTATGACCTACTCCCTTTCCTTTACTAATTGTCTTTCAGTTTCAGAAAATGTAGTCTTGATCTGCTGCTGCAGCAAGAATATAGAGGAGGCTCAGGTCTACCCTCATTTTGCACATTACCATTGTAGGAAAAAAAAAAATATTGGAAATAACACTATTTAAAGAGAAGAAACTGTTATGCTTTGTGATCACTGCTTTGAACATCTTGGATTGTGTCTTTTTTACACTTCTGTGTTGTGGGCAGCTTCTGCCTTCTGTTGTATTTCAACAGAAGTGTGAGATGGTAACAGTGATGCTTCTTAGGGACTCTTATCATGGTAGAACTCTTTTCTAGCATTTCCCGGGATGACAGTTTACTTGGGGATTGGCACTACTCTGTTACATCTATCAGGTAAGATCACAGAATCACAGAATCACATGGGTTGGAAAGGACCTCGGAGATCATCAAGTCAAACCCTTGATCCACTACCACTGTGGATCCAGGACACCTGCAGCGGAGAACCCACACTTAGCTGCATAGGTCATTTTAGAAGAGGCTGACTTGGAGTACTGTGTGCCCGGGAGCCAAGCAGGGAGTAGTTCCCGCAGAAGATTAGCAGCACCCCTCTCATGCCGACCTTGCTTGTGTTCCACAGGTCAGGAGCTCGGATCAGGCAGCTGGCACAGCTGCACTTCTCACCCTCACCCCGGGGAAGCCCAGTGGTTGGATGGATCCCCTCTCTGTACTGCTGTGGCTCCTGGCAGGTGCACAGGCAGCCCCATATGTGAGGGAATGGCACGAAGCTGTGTAGGGAGGTTTAGGTTGGATATTAAGAAAAGGTTTTTCACCCACAGGGCTGTTGAGCACTGGATCAAGCACCGCAGGGAAGTGGCCACCAAGCCTGTCAGAGTTCAAGAAGTGTTTGGACAACGCACGGTATGATTCTTGGGGATGTCTCGTGCAGATCCAGGAGTTGGACTTGGATGATCCCAGTGGGTCCCTCTCAACTCAGGATAATCTGTGATTTATTTGTTCCAAGTACCACTGAATGAAATTCACGAGCAGCTGTGTCACTTCCAGCCCAGGATATTCCGCGGTTCCATGCCGGCGCAGAGGGCTCGGCGCCGCCCCGGGGTAGCCCCTCATGCCGCGCGCGCCCGGGCTCAGCTCGAGCGCGGGGGGGCGCGGGGGGGCGCGCGGGGGC
>VXAY01005506.1:507258-592491 GCA_013399855.1 Oxyruncus cristatus
TGCCGCGGCGGTGCCGGAGGGATGGGTGGGGGGTGTTGCCCCTTCGGGCCCGGGTGGGCGGCGGGGAGCGGCCGCGGGTGCCCGCGGGTGTCGGCTGTGGGGGGGCGGTGCCGGGCAGCTGTAAGAGCTGCCTCCTGGTTTCTGTGCCTGAGGGCTGCCAGCATCCGAGAGGTCGTTCCTTGGTGTAAACCATCGGCGTGTTGCCAGGAGGCCGTGGGGGTTTAGTTATTTATTTTTATTTTTTGTAATGAATATTATGCTGCTGGACAGGTTTGTGATGCTTCAGGGTGGTGGAGTCACCGTCCCTGGAGGTGTTTAAGAAAAGACTGGAGGTGGCATTGGGTGTCACGGTCTAGTTCATGGTGGTGTTCGGGCACAGGTTGGACTCGATATCTCGGAGCAATCCAGTTGATCCTGTCATTCTCTGATTCCAGTTTCCTTCTGCCCCCTCCCTGTGTTAAAAGGGAGCTTATCAAAGCTCTGGGGTAGAGGGTAGTTTTGTGCTATTTTTAGTTGGAAAATCTTGGCTAACAGAGAAAGGCTTCGTGGAACTCTTATCTCTTCTCTTCCCCACTCACCCTTTTACCCCAGATACTTAGGGTACTTTCACTGAGGCGCTTGCTTTGTTTTCATATGTTACTTCTACAGATTGTGTTAAAAGAAGATTATTTTAGGTAAGAACAAGCAACATTAACGCACAGTGTTGTGTAACAGTTGAATGGCACTACAAATAGTTTCATTATGGGAAAAGCAGTACAAAATACCTCTAATTGTTTACAATAGGAAGAATTAATATTTTTTTTCCTGAAAAGGAAAATTCGTGTGGATGTCTGCATGTTCCAGTGGAGATGAAAGGAGTGAATTGAAGAAAATGTTTTCCCCAGTGTAACTCTGTGGATGTAGGATAGGTTTCTCTCTGGAAATGTTCCCTCTTAGCAGTACTGTAAAGAACTCATCATATGTCTTTAGGGATCATGTAAAAGAGGTGGCTTATGTGGGCAGGGCGTTTTGAGAAGGGATTAAAGAGGAAAACAGCATGTGCTTTACGCAAGTATTTTTCCTTTAGGAATATACGTAGGTAAACCTGTTCTGTGAAAGTGTACACAAGAGGACCTTCTTGAAAAGCAAAGAAGTTGTTTAATTGGAGATGATGACTTGAAATTGACAGAGGGCTTGTCCTGTTTGAAGACTTTATTTTTAGTAGCCACGAGTGTGCGTGTATAGATGTGGAAGGCTTCTGCTGTTCCTACTAAATAGTCCTAAGACTTTGCTGTGTGTCCTTTGGAGCCTCCCTGAAAAAGGCCTACTTTGTCTCCTTCTATATATCATCTCAGGGCGTGGTATGGCTGCACCAGTGTAAGCAGAATGGAGATGTTACATTAATGGCACCTTTGTAAAATAAAATGTTTTTATAGCTATCTAGTAGTGTTGTGACTTATGTAACTGAAGTGATTTCTAGCCCTTAATATCTGTCTGTGAAAGTCACTGTCAAGACAACAGAAACATCTAATAGAACAAATTTGCATGGGAATTGCTTTCGTAGATTCTCTAATGTTTTGGTGACATGGACAAATAATGTAATTGATGTCTTCAAACTTGATTGTGCTAGGAGCTCTTAAAATTTTTGCAAAGGCTAGTAGCTAATGAGATGTCCTTAACTTCTTTTGCTACTTTCATGCGGGAATCAATAAAGGACCACAGGAGAAGGTTGCAAGAAAACCACTGAGCTGTGGATTTGATTCTTTTGGGTGTTTCTAATTTAGTGCCTATCTCTTCTGTTTAGGTTTTATGCAGAACTGGTTCTATTTGGAATACAACCAAAATTTCATTTTGAGTGCTCTGCGCTTCTGGAGGTGGGAGAAAATCTGATGTCGAAATAAGTGTGTAGTTACAGAATGAGGATGAGAGATGGTTTTTGGTATTTCAGTTGTGAAACTCTTTTGAGAGAGCTGTCAGACTCCAGATGTTTAGAATAATGCAGAACAAAGTGATAAATACTTTATGAATTCAAGGGTAAACTGCTGATATTGATTTCATTAGTGTAGATCAGTTTTCTAATCACTGAACTGAATGTATGGAAAGTTTCTCTGCCATCTATGCACCCAGCGTTTTTGAGTCATGGAAGTTATCTGTGCAGTAGGAGCTCCTTGCTCTCTTCTGATATTTTTAGCATGCTGTTATTCCAGGGAAACAAATTCCGCCTTGTTTGAGAAGCATCAGGCTGATGGGGTGCAAGGTTGGTATCATTTAACATTAGGGAAGGGAGTTCAAATGATCACCAGTCTGGGGACACAAATGTAGCCGTAGACTTCTGGAGATCAGTGATTGTTTCTGGTATGTACAGATTTTAGTACTGACAAGCGCTGTCAAAGCATAATGCAGGTAGAGATTTCTGGTTTTCTTCCTGCTTCCAGGAGTAGCTTTTTGGAATTTGTAGAGAAGGCATGCTGTGCCATGTACTCTGGGCAAAAATTGATTCTGAAAGGAAAAAAATTGAGATCATTAAAGTCTACACTGAGTAAAAAATGGCACTCTTGTTCTGAAACACTTCGTGCTTTAATTATTTTGTTATTTTCTCTGCCCCAAACTTGCATTGATTGTTACAGTGCCATGATCTCAGGTGCTAGCCAGCCTTACTGGAGCTGTTTAAGCTGCTGCATGAGAAACTGTTCCAACTTCCTGCAGCTGTTAGGTCTTGATCACAGGCTGCTCCTTTTGAGCTCCTGTCTCCCTCCAACTTGTGCCAGCCTTGCTGTGTAAATATCTTCGATAAGGTGGACTGAAGTCTGTCTGAGAATGTATTTTTCCCCATTCCTTGTGAATATATTCTCAGGTGGTTGTATTCCCATGTCTGGTTCACTGTGTGACTATATGAACTTTAGGGACTGGCACAGAGGAGAAGCTATGTGGGCATAGGAATGACTGAGCTTGAAAAAATAGCCTTAGGTGGATGAGTGTTTCCTTGTTTGTAGTTTGTGTGCTGTGTTGGCAAATATGAAAACCAGATTTTCTGTTGTTAGAATTATGAGTATTTCTCAAACCTGGTCAGAGGGAAAGAACTGTTATGTATAGTGCAGTGTTCTTTACAGAACCTACATCTGTGTTTGCAGTTGGCTTCAGGGGGATCTGCTTACAGTTACAAGTGCTTGGCTCTTCAAGACTCTGGGAGTACAAAGGAAAGGAAAGGGCTTCCTTACGGAAAAGAACAGAAGTGTTATGTTTGCTTTTACCATTTACAAGATTCGAACAATATTGTACTAGGAAGCTGCGTTTTCTGCCTTATCCATTAAAAGTCTTGCAGCCACTTGAAGGTGTCTGCTTCCTATGTGCTTTATAGATACTCTATCAGTAGAGTTCCATGGACAGGGAATTATGATGTCAAATGAGTTGAAATAAAAAAGATTTGGGAACACTTGCTGTGTAATCAAAATGTGAAAAAACCCCTATTGTCTTCACATTTATAACTCGTCATGAGTACTGATGGCTACAAGTAGATACACCACAAAGATAAGGGGGTTATTCTCATAGTATCTGAAACCTGAATCTCTGAAAATGTAGGGGCAAAAATCTTAGTGGAAGAAAGTAGAATTTAAGTCTAGTGAAAATAGGTGTGCTAGTTTGGCTGTTACTATGGGTATTGCTTACTGTATTTTCTAGTAATTCTAAAATATACATTCCTTCCCATACTAGACTGAGAGCAAATGTTGATATATGGTGTTTTTCCTGCCTGAAATCTGGAATTCTGTGCCTCTGTTTCAACACTGAGACCTTTTTCTGCCTGTAAAGCTCAGTATCAATGAGTTACTTACAAGCTGACCAGTATGGCAAAGAAATTTCCTTCCTCAATGAGGGCATGTAAACCTTTAAAAACACACGGGTAAACCATATCTAAATAACGAGTTAATTATCTATTCTGCTGCTGTGTGCTGTGTCCTTAAACCACCTGAAGAGGTTTCCTAGGGCAGCACTGGGTGCCTGAGGGAAGGCAGGTTCTCTGTGAGGTCTCCAAGTGGCAGTGTGTAATGGGCATACTGTTCTACAAGTTACTGGGTAGTTTGAATTTTTTATATGAAGTTATTCTATAACTGTTACAGGTTACTGTACTGCTACTCAGGTTTCAGCTCAGTTTGGCTATTGCGCCATTAATAGATAAAGCAAGATGCTTTTCCAAAATACAGTACTAACACCATTTTCTGAAACTCCAAGCCAAATACAGAAGTCTGGAGTTGAGCTCTCATAAATGAATAGTCTGCGTTCTTGGGCTTTCAAGAGTCAAAAGCTTTAACAAATTGAAGTAACAAGTCATGACAAAAATAGGTTATACCCGAAGACTCTACTGCCCTCTCCTCGTTGTGCAGGATACAAAAAAGTCACTAGGTCGAGCTGAGCTCTCTGGGCTGTGTTCTGAAGAAATTTCGGAGTAGAATATAATACCTAGGGCACGTGTGGTTTTGTGGAGGCAGCCAGTTAAGGATGTAGATTGAGAGCAGGTTTTGCTGGGTTGATGGTTTAGGAGTTCTTTGGGGGTTTTGGTGTAGCTTTTAATGAACCTACCTATGGCAGGAACTTTGGAACATGGGGTAGGTGATGACACCTAAATAGCTGTGGATTTGGAGATGGCAATTTAGCGGTGATCCTTTGTGGCCTTAGGCATGCATTCTTTACAATATGCTTGTTTATTTTTAAATAATTATTCAATTGCTCATAGTGGCTGGGAGCAGACCTCTAAAGAGACTTTTTTTGAAGTGGATTCTAAATTAAGCAAGCTCTTAAATCTTAGTGTATATTGGTACAGATACATGCAGAATGCCTTGTTTCCAAAGCTGTGAATTAGAGTTGGAACTGCCCATCTGAGTTGAGCAATATGCTTGATTTGTTTTAGGAAGTTAACCCACATGTATCCGATTCAGGGCTGAACCTATTTTTTTTAAGTGATTTGCTCGTGTATATGAGAGGAGGTAGTTAAATTTTTAAACGTAGGTACATAATTAGGTTAGGCTATTACAAGATTTTTATGTGAAATCGGTCCAATTCTATAGTGTAAAACCAGATTTGAGTGTGGTTTAAAGTTTTTCCTTTTTTTTTTTAAATTGCTTGGTGACTTTACTGTTTCTGTATAAAAAGTTTGAACAAGTTTTTTTTCAAGATGGCTAAGATTCTACAGCTTAATGCTAACTGATTTTTCCCATCATAGCCTTTCCTCTTCTGGTTTCTCATAAGCATTCAAAACTAGTTTTGTATAAAAGGTGTTTACAAGAAAGTTCAGAAGCTTTTCTTCCCTTGCTTGGTTGTCCCCTTTTCCCCTGCTAACTGCAAGTATTTAGATTAGCACCACTGACCCTTAACAAGCGCTTTCTCCAATGAATAACATTAACTCGGTGGAGACTTTTTGTGTGTGTCCTGTATGACCTTCTGTAGACCATTTGTGGTCCCTCAAGCACTTCTGTCAATAGTGTTTCAGAGGAGAGGGACTCAATCAGCTTGACTCTGTACTCCGGAGCAGGAGAGTGTACTCTGCTGCTGCTGTGCATATCCTTCCTCTTCCCTCTGACAGTAGTGTCTAGATCAGAATACAGTCACTGAAGATGTAACAGTTGCTCTGTAAACTTGCCACAAGGACCAGCTGGTAGGTGTGATTGCAGCCGCCAGAATTCTGTCCTTAACTGCATCCCTTTAATACCTGAAAAGGCTTGTACTGTCATATCCTCAGATAGGAATAATATACCCCTGGGGGGAAAAAAAAACCCAACAAACAAAAAACAACAACAAACAAAAAAAACCCCAAAAAACCAAAAAAACAAATCCCAACACCACAACAAAACCAAAAAACCAACAGACCACCAACCTCTGGTTGTTTTGATTCTAGTGTATCAAATGATTTGCATTTCAGTTTGTTCTGGATTTTATTTTTGAGGAGTAAAGTGAGAAAAGTGAAAGAAGGAAAAAAAACCCCAGTGAAACAAAAAAGTGAAGAGGAAAGAGCCCAGCATGTGAAACAGGGTGGAACAGTTGCTTTCAATAGGCTTTCTCTAGTTTCAGAATAATTAATATATATGAATCATTCTGGAAGAATTAAGCACAGCTGGATTATCTGGGAACAATGTATACTATGTCTGCCACTAGTGAATGACATCTAAATGGTTTGTGGAACTATAGTAGTCTTCTGCTCATGAGGTTTGGTCAGAGCTGGCATGAGATGGTATGCTCGAAGGCTTCCTTTAGTTCTGTATTACAGTACTTTTATTGAAATATTTTTTTTTTCCTTTGTAAGATTATAGTATCAGCTGCATTACAAATGTGATGGCCTTCTCAATCCTGGGCTGGTTTCTGCTCTCTGTGATACAACTGAGAATTATTTTCAGACTTGATCAGGCCAGAGGGCTGTGTAGAGAGTGTTCTCATTCCAGTTACTACCAGCCACTGTTACTTCCAAGTCAGTATAAGCTTTCAGGAAACTTAAAATTTTAACGATTTTTCAATTATCTTAAGTTCACTGCTCTCGTGGAAGGTGCAAGTGAATTCTCTAATTGACCTCTTTATACGACCATATGCTTCCTTATTTTTTGGTCTTCTGATGTTGTCCATATTCATATTTTTTTTCCCAAAAAATACAGGAGGGCCTTCTCACATGAGAGCCTTTACTTTCTACTACTTAGACTTCTGCAGCTCTTGAAAACAGTTTTTTCAGACAGAATTGACAGATTCTGAGTTCTGGCAGTTGCCAGTCACTGCTGTTTCATGCTTCCTGCTAGACAATATTTAGTGTTAAGGTTTTTTACAGTCTTTTTGATTCCAAGTGGGTGATCAACTGTGGCTCTGCTTATACCTAAGTTAGTGACTTCATATCTAGAACTTCTCAATTGTTTCTGGTTACTGTTTGTGGGTGTGTGCTTGGGGAAGGGCAGTTCTGTATGAGCTTTCATCCACTTGCTGAGAGAGTGAAAGGGATATGGAAGTTTCCTCAAGATGTCAGTGGGTGAAATGTTTTTAATGGCATACTGTAACAGGAAAAAATGGTTTAACTCCCTCTTTCTTCTGTAGTGTGAAGCGCTGTGTTCAAGATGGTGCCTTATAACTTCACATAAACTGTATTCGTCTCTGTATGATCCAAACGAAAAGGTAAGTAGTTTGGTGCGTGTTTTCTCTTTGACATTTTACTGTACTACTGGCAGTTGGTTTAAGCTACCCTCTTCCTTGTGCTGCTACTAACAGTGATAGTTGTCCTGATTTAACCCATCACTGGTTTAATAGCATGTTTTTCTTCCTCTTTTTTAAACCAAAAGGGAAGTTACTTTTGCAGGATACTTGTCAAGATTGGATACTACTTCAAGTGTATACCAAAAGGTTGAATAAGTGATTGTGAGCTTGGAAAAGTTGCATATTGGTCTGAACATGTTATTATTATGAAACAACCATTAATGTTTTGCATTGTTGTGGGTGGTAATAGGCCTGTTAAAACATCTGGGAGCTAGACTAGCCAAAAACTTTTCATGGAAACAGAAGTATGTAATAGTGGCAGCATGATTGTTAGATGATCTGGCGTGAGGTGGGAACTTCAGAGCTTGGATAAAGATGGGCCTTTAAGGCCTGGAGAGAATAGCAAGTCCTCATCTTGGGGCTTGTGCAGTAGCAGTCTCAATTTACATTTATGAGCCAAGAAAAACTTCCCTTGTGGAGGATTGTCTTGGCATGGCCTGTGAAGTAATGCACTTGGAAAAATAATGTGACTGAAGGTACACTAGTGTTCAAGGGCAAAGATGATAGCAATTCAGGACTGATATTCTACCAGTGTAGAAACCCTTATATACCAGTGTAGAAGCAATTAACTATGAATAAAATAGTACTAGGAAACAGGAAAAAACAGTGTGGCTTTACAGATTTCTTCCGAAAATTTATTTTTTTCTTTAAAGTCCTTGCTTAATCAAGGTTTCCTTCCATTTCTAAATGCATAGTTATGTTTAGACAATGTAGTTGGGTATTTGGTTTCTCTCAACTAGGAGCTGTCACTTCAACCAGTGGCTACTACAGATGGTTTAAGCTCTTTTCTGCTTTTTTTATTCACTACCCCTTCCAATGTTTTTGTAATGATGAGACTTTCATGTGAAACCTTTTCAAGCTAATTAGTGGAAATGACATAAAAAAATGTTACTTCAAAGCAGTATGCGGTTTTTAATTTTTTCTTATTGTGCTGGACTTGAAACTAGCCTCTAACAGCAGGAGCAAGGGATCAGTCTCTCGGTGTCTTTATTGCAGAATTGGAAAAGCAAAATGAATGTGAAATATTCTTAACATCTTGATACTGAAAGTCTTGTCTTGCACTGTGACCTCAGCTGATTAATAAAACAACTTTTACATACCAAGAACTAAGTTGAATGGAGTATTTGATTCAATAAACTTTTCAGTGCCATGTATCTGGAAGTATTTTTTTAATTCCTCCTCAAGTTGTAGGCCTAAAAATATTTAGGTACCTAGAATGCTGAAATTTAGATTCAGGAATAATTGGTATGAGCATGTTGGTAACTTTTTTTAGATCAGATCCTCAGCTAAAAAACTCTCCTGACAAATTGCTGGCTCCTGTGGTGTTCTTGAAGTATTTGTACGTCTGATCACTGAACTTAAGAGTGTTTAAGATCGTCTTTTGAGTGCTGTGTGCCTGTGTCCTGGGCAGTGTTATTCAGCAGATCTGGCTGAATTTACTGTATAAGCTTGCTGCAGCTCTTACCTGGAGGGTTTCTTGTCCCTTAATTTCTCTATGGTGTTATCACGTGGTAGTATTTTTAAACCGGTCATGTGATGTCAGCTCAGCCCTGACTTTGAAAAAGTAAATTTGGCCAAGGGCACCTTGAGTTTGTCTGTTTGGAGTAGGGGAATGAACAATATATGTTTTAGTCTGTCAGTAGCAGTTCCTGTTGGAGTTTTGTGGTGTTCCTTCCTCTCCTCTGACACCTGTCTTCCCCTCACAAAATTAACTAATGACTGTGAGGCTAACAAACAGTTTGATTGTTGCAGTAGCAATACTTCCTTTCCCCCCAGTCCATATGGAAACCAGCTCTGTGCTGTAGAGGGGGGAGAAGAGCTGTCGAATGTCTTAGGTTAGAGTTGGATCATCCTGATGTGCTATGATTGCAGGCTGCCCCTGAAAGGGAGAGGTCCTGCTGGTTCCCTGTCCTGTGGTGTTTTTTTTTTTTTATTTATTTAAAGCATGGGAAACAGAGTAAGGTGGTTTGGTTACTGTGTTAAACTGGTGTGATGTCCTGGAGCTGCATCCCTGCTAGGTCTAGTGCATGGAAAACAGCGGGGATAAGTGTGTAAAGCAGGACTGGCACTTTCAGTGGCAGTCTGTATTTACAACAAAGCAGGTGGAATATCAAAATGCACCTGTGTATTTAGTAGCAAGGCCTGTGACAAGAATAATTTTTACTCCCAGCAATGAGATTTTTAGGCTGAGCAGCTGTGCTGTTGCACCATTCTTTCCGTGATGGGAAGGTTTTGCCTGAGGTGTGAGGTTTACTGACTCGTGACAGCTTGTTATCCCCTTCTTGCAGCCATGGTAGAAGTACTGAAGCAGTAAGTGCACTCCAGTGTGAAAGGTGACAGTGAGTACTAAGGGATGTACTAAGTTTGATTTGCTGTTCTGTTGCACTGGGGTTGCTATTTAGTACTGAGTGTGTAACAGTGTCCTGGTGGCGGTGAGGGATTTTGCCAGGTTCCTCATCTGAGGCTCAGATATGAGTAGGGGCTAGGCTAGTACAACTCAGCAGGAATGCCTGGACAGCGTGGAAGTGTTGGTCTTTTACCTGCCCCCCCCATGCCCTAGATAGAGAGGACGTTCTCTTCCTTATGATGGGAATGTCTTTTAAAGTTCTCCCGTAGCAGATGAGTATTAGATTACAGGTCATCTATACTGGTTAGGGGCACTGACCACTGTACCTGCCAGCACTGTCTGCACGCTGCTAGTATGTACCTGTGCTGATGCCAGGCAGCATACCTGCCTGCACCTCTTCCCTGGACTTGACTGGTTCCTAGAGCTGCTGTAGGGTTCTAGTTTCTGCACAGTGCATGGTAAGGAGAGCCAAAGACTGCTGGTATGAATAATCAAAACCTTTTTCCTCTGAACCTGTGTGTGTGCTAGGTAGATCTAGTAAAGCATACTGTTTGTTATATCATTGTTAAATCAGCAGAACTCTTTAGAAGTAAGTGATCTCAGAATTACAAGCTCATGGATAAACCATGGTTTTAGTGGAAGAGAAAAGAATAAATGTTTCTGGTGGGAGAAAAACTCGTGTTCTGTTCATATTTCAAGATTCTTATTGTTCTTTTCCCTTCAGACTTTTGAAAAACTCCTTATTGCCAACAGAGGAGAGATTGCATGCCGAGTAAGTATGTAGTCTTCTAATTTTTTCTTCTTTTTGTAGTTAATTCTTAAATTTTTGGTATTTTTAAATATTGATTATTTTATCTTCTTATATGGTAGGTCATCAAAACATGTAAGAAGATGGGGATTAAAACAGTTGCCATACACAGTGATGTTGATGCCAACGCTGTAAGTACTACTTGAATGCAAATGGTAAATGGCATTCTTAGTAATTCAGCAAGACTTGCAGCTGTTATGCAGGCTTGTTGATTATTGTGGTAAGCATATTGGCAATTCTGACATATCTTTCTGTACGTCCTTTTCCTGTATGTGCTTGAATGGAGTGGAGATATGAAGTTGGAGGGAGGATTAGACTAGTTTTTAGCATGTTTTTTTCTGTGAACTCTTCTGTGTTTTGCTTCTGTAAATGTTACCTTTCTCTTTGTGTGGCTTAAGCTAGATACATGTACACGTAGATATGTGCACCAAATGTGAGTGGCAGTGAAACCGAAATTATGTTTTGCTAATGTACACAAAAAAGGCAATGAAAAGTGGATCTTAGGAGATGGTGTAGAGCTTAGTATAAATTTTTCCCATGCCTGGTAGATTCAACTCATTGCTTCCCACTTCCCAGAGAAATGCCCTCTCCTACCAGGTGTGCTGAACAGGCCTACTGCAGCTGTTCCATTTGATTCGGATATTGAGGTACCTTGAATATTCAACAGCATGGCAGGAAGGTGGTAAAATGGCTTTCCAGACAAGTAAGGTACTTGTTTAGCTACTCGCCCATTTTCAGGTCCTTGTAGTCTCTATTTTAGCAATAATTGAAGTTATTCATGGCAAGAATAGAGGGATAATTTGTTTTGTGATATTACAGCAAGTGTAGTCATGTATCCTTGTTGACTAGAGAGAATACAGTATTATTCCTTACCTGCAAGAACTGCTACAGGAGAAATGGCTAGGGATAATCTCATGTTCCAGGATAGTTTGAAATCTGGGAGTTAAAACCCTGTTATGATTTAATAAAAGAAGTCACTCAGAAAAGATATCAGGGAAAAAAGTGTATTGTATGCAGGACAGGACTTGTGAATATAGATGGTGAGTTACTCAACTTTGGAAAAACTGAAGCATGGTTGATGAAATCGGAAAGTAGGTAGAACTTAGGTGTTCTCAGAGTTGAGTGAAAGGTGAGAACTGTTGGGAGTTTTGGACTTTGACGGTATATTTGTCAGAGTTCCTTTGTGGTCCTAATACTACAGGACCAGCTCAGTTCATATGAATAGGCTGTGGATAGAGCAAGGGACTGAAATGGGACTTTCTGGAATGCTCTACTGAAGGATTTTTATGCCAGGTAATTATTTTCTTTCAAGTGAATGGAAAGTATGCTTGGTCTGGATTTCAGCTGGTAGCCATAACTGGAGAAGTGTAGTAGCCTATGGGTGCTCAAAGGACCAAAATGAAATTCTTAATGGGGAGATGTCAGACATCATGATAAATTCTATTTCTTTTGGAAACCAAGGTTTGTGTGAATATGAATACAAACTACTCTATACGACTTATGATTCCTCTAGTAAACCCGAAGCATGCTGATGGATACTTGAATTCCATCTTATATATATATATGGTATCTGCTGTTAGGATGAATGGATTGACTGTTTAGCAGTGCTGCATAGCCTTGTTCACTGGTGTGAATTCATCCTGAAAATAGACTTAAAAAGCTGTTTAAAAAAAAAGAAAACATGTTCTTTCACCAGTCCATAATAGACTTGAGAAAATGAATTGGTCTTCTCTCCAGTGTGTCTGTTTATTGTGTGGACTCTATGAGCTGGAGACTATGAAAAAATCTGAAAGCAGTAAGTAAAAAACCAAGATTGAAGAACATAAAGAGGGAGTAAGAATGACATGAAAAAGTATAACTCATGACCTTAGGGAAGGGAGTACAAATAGTGCATTACAAAGAGGAAATTGAAAATATGTCTGTGCTGATTCAATCTACAGTGCTGTCTTAGCTTTAAAAGACAAATGGGGTCTTTAATTTGTAATAGTTCACAAGAGAAAGGAAATCCGAGCTGGTATCTCAGAAAGGCGTTAATATACTTATGACAGTTCATAAAGATAACATTAAGTGTGTTAAAGTGGGATGCTGACATTCTGAGTTCACGAATAAGAGATGAGACTAACAAATACTGTAAGGGTGACATGGTGTCTGCTTAGCTCTTTGGATCCTTACTTAAAGACCGATCAAGCTGATCTGTGCAAGGTTAAACAGTAGCTGTGTGCGTTGAAGCTCCAAGTATTTAAAGAAAATGAGAGGCAGGCTACTTGAAACACTCCTCTGTATGCTTAAAATAAAGAAGTGTCTTAAGTCCAAGCTAGTTTTTTGGTCTAATTATACGCATCGTTTATGTCTACCATACATCCTTTAATCAGTACCTTGTGCACTTGCACTGGAAATAGTTTAGCTTAATGTTGCCTGTCTTAATGACTTGGATACCTCCAGGTATTCATTGTGGGAATGACCCGGCCCCTTGCAGTGATGTGTGTGGTTGTCAGTTTGGATGATCTTGATAGATGAGTCCAGAGGCTGAATCCTTTGACTCTGTTACTTGCCACAAAGTAACCAACCATAATTGCCAATAATTGTATTCAGATTCCATCAACAGCTACCTTCTTGGTTGTACTGGTCATAGTGAAATCTCAAACGCTAAGAGGTCAAAATTGGGAGCTGATGCAACCTGCCAAAGGAACCTCTGTCCTCAAAGAGCTAGGAGAAACCTGTTTGTTTAGCGGTGGGATGCTGCAAGAGTTGTTAAAATTCTTTTGATTTTGTGATTGACAGAACATCTCTCACTCCTTCATGACTCGTAATGCAAAGATAACGAATATGATAGCCAGCTACCCTGATGACGATGGTGATTGAACCAAAGGCAGAAATAAATGTAAGGCATGCAGTTGAACTAGTTGCCCATCCAATGGGATGTGGTTTACAGAAATAATTTTTTAATTAATGTATTTAGAAATAGCACTAATTGGAGTAGATAAGTTTTCTGTTTAGAACTAGGAGTAACCTTTAAGATACAGTAATAGCCCCTTATTACATTACCTGGAGCTATATAGTTTACAGGTATATAGATTACATCATCTCTGTAGCTACTTGCTGAAAAATGGGTAGCCTGATACTCTTAATATGAATTCATTGTTACCAAATAACTATAAAAGAGGGCAATCCAGTCTGTCTGTTATATCTCTCTGGCTTTCTGTCATATTGCTTGAAGACAGAACTGAAATTGAATTGAAGCAGAGTTCCTTCAGTGCGCTCACTAAATATTTAAGGGGAGAAAGAAAACTGTCACAAGGTATCTAGCAATTCAGTGATATCTTCAGTGATAGCTTCTAATTTATTCCCTATCTGTGATATGCATTAATGACTCAAGCAGGCATTGTCACCGTTTTTTGGATAGGAATGGTATACAGTCTTAAAATAATCGTCTTTCAATGCAGGTAGTGTAAGACTCGCTAGTGAGTAGTCTTATCCTAGAGCTTCATTTTGGTCAGTTTTTTTTGGTTGAATATTCAACTTTTCTTTTAATTTTTTGAATTTTAAAATTATCTGAAATCCTTGTGGAGTTTACAGTGCTGAATAGAGGTGGTGGGAATGGCTGAAATACATATAAACTTTCCATGGAATGGCTTTGTCTTGGTCTTCAGGCTTAGTTTCTGTGGAGCACCAGGGCAAATGTCTTGAGTATGCTGTTAGACCAATATTAATTTTGACGTACTTATCATTAATAGATAAAACTAGTGACTAGACTATCAGAGCATATAGGAATTTTCATTTCAAGGAATTAAAACTTTGCTGTTATGAGCAAAAAGCAGGAGAGAGGACTGTTTTTAAACTGGGAATGTGGCAAAAATTGAACAACCTGCCAAGAGCCAAATAAAGCTTACCTGAAGAATACAAAGAACAAAATACACTGGCTTGTGCTCTTGATTTAAAAAATGACCAAAGATCTGAAAGATTTTTATAGGTTAAAATTTTTATGGTGATAGTGAAGAGAACGTTAACAAAACTTAAAAGGAGATGGGTGACTTCAGAGACTTTTGGATGCATCTGTATTAATGCAAAGTTTACAGATAGCTGGAAATGGTATTAAATGGGATTGAATTGCATTTGTCTCTGTGGAGGTGGGAGAATGTGTGAACTTGGAAAAAAAGTTACGTGTAGAGTTAGTTGTGCTGTGGAAGAGAAGCTGCTGCTTTAACAATTGTCCTGAAGTAAAAATAACTGTGATGGTTGGGGAAAACAGCCTGACACAATGGCTGCTGAGACCCCCATGGAGCATCCAGTTGCTCATGTGGTACTGAATATTTTGAACAAAAGTAGGTCATAATGGATCCTTTTAGGGTCTTGAAAATCCTGACCAATACTTTATTACATCTGTTATTTTGGAGGAAAGAGAGGAAAAAAGGTGTATACTGTTCAAAATGCTGGGTTCTGTTTTTTTAACTTCAGCGTTCAACTTTCAAAACATTCTTTACACTTAGGTAGGTAAAGTGGGGAAGGACCAACAGAATCTGGATTATTTTTCTAATTAAAACATCTGGTGGAATTATTTTTGCTATGAGAAAAGAAGCAACGAAGTTTTGGCTGAACAAGAGTAATCGTATGTACTTTTTCCCCCTGAACTGATTGGAATAGAGGTTTAAGATGAAAGAGCCTCCTCAACCATAAATGTAACACTGATGGTGCAAACATTGTCAAGGAAAGCTAGAGAACCATTGTAATGCCTAATGTAATCAGCTAAAAGTATGATAAATGAAGAACAAGTTTTCACTAATTGGATCTGAACAAAAGAAGGTATAGCATAAAGCAGTGAATGAGATATAATTTTACTTGGCATTTTTTAACACAGCAGGGATTCTATAGCCATATGAAGCAATGAACTATAAATGACTGAAAAAATCCCATGGGAAAGCAATGTAAACTACTAAAACTTGACAGAGTAGTGGCCAGTTAGTTATACTTCTTTCATGTAAGGTTTTTTCAGTCAGTCACTTAAGACTTCAGGTGTTACTGTATTAAATTGCTTGTTCTACATCCTGTTCTGCTAGATTATATAAAAACAAAAGTAATGCAAATGCTTTTATTGGTGTAAAGGTAATTACACAGAATTGAGCTGTTCTCCCAAAACTGTAGTCTTTTGAGTGTCAGAAAATTGAAAAAAATCAAATTAACTAGAAATGGAAGATCTGTATTCCTTTCTTGACTTTATTTCTTTTTTTAAGCTTGGAGTCTTGGAGGCAGTTTTTCAGAAGGAATTTGGGGGAAAATCTTGTTTAGGAAAGCTGCAAAGCTGAAGCAGATTGTAAGCTTCTATACCAAGTCTGTTTTGAGCCGAATGAATTCGGGTGAACTAGATGAGCTTTTTGCTGAAGCAATAGAAACTTAGAATTTTGCTGAAGACTTGCCTACAGGTTAATGGGATGCTGTCAAGTTCTTTTGTTCTTAAGAAATCTAGGTGGCAAAAATAAATATTGGAGGAGAATTTGACATTTAAGTTTTAATCTAAAAAATTGAATTAGTTTGAAAAGCGGAAGTTTATCTAAAACTGAGAAGTTTCATTTACATTAACTGACTTAGAGGTCTTAATGTTTGTCCAGACTCTACTTTTTTTTTTGATGCTTATATCTTTAAAATGTGCAAAGTTTTCTTCCATCATCTGCTACAAAACTAGAAATTCAGTAATTTTGACAGCTGATTGTATCCCAATGGCACTTCAGGTGTTTGTACTCAGATAACTTGAAGAGATCTGTTTGAGTACCTATATGAAAAGGAAACTCTAATATTTTAATGCCTTTTTGAAATACACAATTTCCAGGCTGCTGCGAAGAGTGTAGAGAATGGACTCTGCCTCCATATACTGTCTGGAGAAATTCACTCTTCATAAATGGTACTGTTTGCAAGGTGTGCAGAACAGGAATGTGCCAGATCACACCAAGGAAACATTAGGGTCAGGTTTGCAGTTGCTGTTCTGCTCTTCCTTCAATGTGTTTGCCTCTTGTTTCAAAAGCAAGACATGTTGCTTATTTCTTTACCAGATGTGGCAGAGATGATGTTGCTATCCTGTCTCTGCTTTGAGTGAACCGCTGAATAGTTTTGTAAAGCATGAGGAATGCAGGTGATGGTCATCCCAGGAGAGGAAATACCTCTGTGGAAGGAGTGTGAGAATTGTAGCTTGCCTGCCAAGTGCAGTCTGCTTTTTCTTTTTAAAAGTGTACCATTGCTTTGAAACTGAGTGGGTTTGTGGCGGGTGCTGTTGATGAGGAAATAATCAATTTTTCATTGGCTATAAGGAGCACTGTTGTAGTCTGTTTTGCTTGTCCTGAACTCTAGACCTTTCTAGGGGCGGTGGTGGAAAGTGCTGCATGGAGTAATTTTAATGCAATTAAACGTTGTCAGTTGACCAGAAAAAGATATTTATGCCATGTTGCCCTGTAAGAGAGGCACTGCAGTGCATTAATTTCTTTCTATCTCACCCCCTTGGAGACAGAACAGAAGGTCCCTTGAATGACTCCTTTGAGGTATTGAGTGTTCTGTCTCTTTCCTAACTTCATCCTTCAACCATGTCCTCAGCAGCAAATATTTCATCGTGCAGATTCACATCTGTTGTTCCTGTGGTTTGTATTGTCCCAGCTGTGATGTTTATCAGCTGTGGTTGTGGTTACTCAAGGATGATCTGTTTTCAGGCACTGCTAGTGAGCAATACTGTTTGGACATACTATCTGTTTTCTTGTCTGTGTGGGTATAAATACTGGTGAGCAGGCCCTGGGCTGACTTTCCCTTTACTGTAAGAATGACTTCTATACAGAGATAGACCTGATGGGGCATTTTTTTTTGTGAATAACATTCAAAAGTACTTAGAAAATGACTTCTACAACGCATGTAAGACTGTGCTGACTAAGAGTAGTTCTCTCCCTTTCTTACCTTCCTATCTTTTGTGTACCTACACTTTTGTACTACATGTGCAGCCTTTTGTTAAGTGGATCCAGGCTGCTTATCTCTAGAAGAACAGTGGGGAAGAGAAAGAAACGTGTATGAGCAGGCTGATGTGACTCTTTGCGTAGGTTAATGAATGCTAGAGCTAATGGCACCAGGACACGGTGCGAACAAGGCGAATACCTGATTAACCTTGTGAGAGGCAGTGTAGATTAAGTATCTTGAGTTAGTCCCATCACACATCCCTCCAGCGTGGGGATGTGGGGAAAAGGGAAAGAAATAGATATCGGAGATACAGATTCACACATGTGAAAAGCTAGATTAGGAAGCAGAGCCATTTTAAAAGATCCTTGTAAGAAGCGTTGTATTTAAAGCCAGATACTTTCCTTGATTGTTAGCTGTATAGCTAAAGAAACAGCTGCTAAGGTATTGTGGAGTCTGTGATTCCATGGATGGGATCCTGGTACTTTTTTTCTAGGGAGGAGTGTTAAGGAACTGACTTTCATAAGAAAGGCCTGAAAGATTGAAAAACTCAAGATTGGAGACAGGAAATGAAGGTGCAGTTTGCAAGGTATGAGGTATAGATGCATGTGTCACTTTTACAGATATTGTGGTTTTAGGTTATGTTCTCTTACTTGTTCACAAAAAGCATCTGTCACTTGTTTACTTTTACCAAGGTAACACTGTAAAAATGATGTGTTTGAGATACCCTTTTTGTTACCACTGAATTATCTGTAGGTAGCAACTAACATCCTTTTGTAGTTGTTTGAAACCAACCACCCCACCTAAACCCTTCATGTATCTTGTTTGTTATAGAGGAAGAATGGTATTTAGTGTTTGAATAGTTGGTGCAAGGTAATAGCTGTACTGAGTGGTAACTTGGATTTATAGAGCTGCCTGTATTACGTTTAGGTACAGTACCTCTTGGTTTCTGTCTCCATCTTGCTGTGCTAATCGGGCAATGCTCTGAGTTTCATTCCTGGACTTCAATTTGATATATAGTGTTGTATGAATTGTTGCAGTCCCTCTGTAGCTGGTGTTTAATGTCAGCTCACCTGTTGACCTGTAATGTTACTGGCCTTGTCAAGTAGGGTGCTGACAGTTCTGAAAGTGAAACTGTTTTTAATGTGGGCTTTGCTGTTAACAAACTTGCAACAGCATGTCATCTCCCTTGTTTGCTTTTTGTAGTAAGGGAACATCACTGTCCTGGAAGCATGTCTCTAAGATTGATCTCTTGTAATTTTGTTTTCATATCTTTTATTCAGTGTGTGGTGTCCTCAAACATTATGAATTAATCTGAGCAGCAGCTATAGATTCAGAGTGGCACTGATGATACATTTTGGGGGCAGTGAGTCATAGTGCTTTGGAAGGGGGGAGCAGAGGAAAAAAAACCCAGTTCTTTACATTCTTTCTTCCACATAAGTAGTCTGAGCTGCTTGACTGAAGTTGTGATGTACTCTTCCTTTCATCTTCAAAGACTCTTTTTTTGCAATAATACAGAAATTAGTCTAGACTAATGCCTGTCCAAGAGCCTTTTGAGAAATCATAAATTTGTTTTGTATCCGTTTACCTGTACAAAATCTTTGTAATCTTGGATTATAATTTTGTCCTATAGCTCTCTTACAGCATACAGCCATCAATATTGTGAAGTGCAGTTGGTACGTGTTGGTGCATAAAAACAGATGTCACCAGGTTATCTTCTAGCTCTTGTTAGTTGGCACTTTTTGGTAGATTCTTATCCAAGTATGTTACAGGCACTTTCTCGAGAATCAGGTGACCCACCTTAGTACAGTTATTACGGGGTTATATCTTTATTTACCGTGGCAGTGGTTGTCTCCTGAGAACAACAATAGCCAGATTTCTCCTGTTGAGTGGCTTTGTTTGTCATGTGGTCCCGCACAAAGTGGTACTCTGTCAGATGTGTGAAAGTGCTTGTTACTTGGACTACTTTTTTCTAATGCTCTGTCATCAAGCTGAACTGTGGAGATCCTGAGAGATGTTAAAAGGCTTGTATTAAGTTTTGTTCACATGAATGTCTAATGGCTAGTTAATGAAAATCTGTATGTTTTGGTATTGACTTGAGAATGCTTTTGGTTTTGTCTTGTTTTTCACTAACATGGGTTTATAAAAATCTGTGGGTAGCTCTGGTCCTGTTTTTCTGCATACAAGCTTGTAAGGGGGTGGGCACATGTATGGTGAAGATGCCAGTTTGGTGAATACAAGAGGGCTCTTCTGAGTTTCAACCAGATCTTAGGTGGGGGCCCTGCATCAAATCTGGGTTCTATGCATTTAGCAAGAAGAAAGAGGAGCTTACAACTTGTCTGTATGGTGCAATTTCTTTCTTAAGACTTTTTAATAGTTATCTGTCTGCTCTTGGATGGTATCAATGCTATATTTTCAAGGGATGCTTTGAAAGTAATCATAGTTAAATATTGGGGACTGCTTTCTTATGATACTCCCTGCAAAAGTTGTTCCATGCCCTCATAAATTCCTTATGGTACCATATTGTAAGAGTAGAATAAGAGCGTCTTTGACTAGCTGAACATGTGTTAATCATAAATCTTTCCAGTAGTCTTAAGTTGATATTTAAAAGTACATGGAAAGAGCAGGGCTGTGGTCTTCCATGTCTTGGGCTTTAGCAAATGCCTGGGTGTTTCTCCTGGGCATTTGAGGTTGAGACCAGGGGCTGGGTTTCCTTGAGAGCTGTGCTCTGGTCCAAGTGCTGAGTTGCAGGTGAAGGAGCTGCAGGGAGGAGATGAGTTGTCTTGCAGGATCAGGAATGACAAAACAGACTGACAGGCTCTCTGCAGAGAAGGTGCAGAGCCAAGAGTTTTGAAGAGACTGTGCTGAATGAGTGGAGGATAGAGAACTTCAAGAGGAGGCTGTAACTTCTGCCACTAGGCCATGTTGTCGTGGATGCCATAGACCTGATCAGGAATAAGAAGCAGATAAAGCAAGCTCTAGAAAACTAGAGAAAACCTCATGATTCCAAGACATTATTACACATGTGGAATTTTAGTCATCCTCATACTTGCTGCAAAGACACAGTGAAAGCAGTTGAGGAGTCTTCTGGACTGTGGGGAGAATGGTTTCTTGACACAAATGATTGAGGTAACCAGAGGAGATGCTGCGCTGGACCTCTTACAAAAAGGAAAGAAGTGATCAGGGATGTGGAGCTCTGGGACCCCTCTGAAATGGTGAGGTTTAGGTTTCTGAGAGGAGCAAGACAAACAGCAGAGTCACAACCATGGACTTCAGAAGTCCAGTGGTTTTGTTTTTTTTTTGCCTGAGCCAATGATTTGCTTGCTAGGATCTCGTGGAAGACTGTTTTGGAAGTCAGAGTGGCCCAGGAGAGCTTGTTGATCCTCAGTGGTAATCTTCTACAAGCACAAAAACTTGAGCTGAGTTCAAATGCAGAAAGTGAATATAGAGCAGATGAAGGCAGGGCTCAGTTACCCAGAGTCAGAGTATGCAGGGGCATAATTAAGGAAGCCGGAGCTCTGCTGGTGTTGACTACTTACTGACAGATGTGAAGGGGCAATAGGAAGTTCTTGCAAAGGATAAGGAAAATGAGGGCTCATTGAGCAAGGTCACCTGATAATGGCAAAGGGTATGGAAAAGTCTGAGATACTCAGTACCTAATTTGCTTTGGCTTGTACTGGGAAGGTCCACTCCTAGGCCTCCTAGGTCCATGAGCCTGGTTGCACCGTCAGGCAAAAGTGTATCCCTGTTCACAGTAGGAAAAAAACAAATGGGATTATGTAAGTGACTTGGGACATAGAAAAGTCTGTGGGAGGGATGGCATGCATCTGAATTGAAGGAATGAGCTGATTTCATTGTGAGACTGTTCTCTCCCATCTTTGAAATGTCAGTATTGTCACTGCATCCTGATGACTGAAAGGAGATAACTGTTTCTTTGATCCAAAGAACTACAGGAAGTAATTGGAAAAAACCATGGTGTGAATGTTTTTGGAGGCTGTGTCTTGTTAACATGAAGTATGAGAATGACTGAGAGCAGTCAACCTGAGTTTATTGTGGCAGATCATGGCTGGATAATCTGGTGGCCATCTTTGATGTGACCTGCTCCAAAAAGAGCAGTAGATATCAATTAACCGTGACTTTACCAGGACTTACTGGTGTTCTGTAGTGTCCTAGTAGCTGAATTTGTGAGGTAATCAATTTAGGTAAACTACTAAGTGATTGAAAAATTTGATCAGCTCTTTAGAGATCCCGTGCAGCCTCAATTATTGTTCACTTTTGTTTGTTGCTTTTTTTAAAAAACTCACAAGGTGGGAGAGAACTCAAATAAACAGACTAAGCTAATTTGTATTCTGTTGCCAAATGGGCAAATACATTAGTCAATAGTCCTTGATTATGCAACGTGAAAGAAGGAAGCTGTCTCTTTGACCACTTACTGCATTGTATTTGATGAGAAAAGGAATGCCTCTTCACAGGTAACTTAGATGCTTATGGGGGTATGACCTGTTTGTGTGTGGTTTTCTTTTTTTTTTAACCTGGGGGTTGTTTTTTTAAATTTCTTTTAACCCATGGCAGAACTGTCAGGTTCAGCTTTGGAGAAGCTTTTTTCAGTAAAGATTTTCATTGGCATATCCAATTTTCAAAGTACTGATTTGATTCTGAGAAGGTATAAAAAGGTAATACTGAAAGTACACATAAGTCTCTACTTGTCTCTTAATAAAAGTCACGTTTAGAATTTTGAGAATAATGTCCGGGAAGTTTAATAATAGCTCATGTTTAAGACACTTTCTTGCGTAATTTTGCTGTTCTTATGCTTAATGTTTTTCAGTTTTTCATGTGGTGCTTTAGCTGCTTCAAAGCTCTTCACTTCAACTTTCTAGTGATGGTTTTGTTCCAACATGCACAGCTCTTGCTCTTAACTAGCTCTTCTGGATGCTGCTAGTCAAATATTGGAACTGCCAATCCCCTAAATGCTCCTGAACCCAAGAAAAACTAAATTTGCTGAGCCTGATGTTTCAGATTTTTTTTTTTCCGCATATAACAAAGGTGATGGTATTGCCTGGCTAATGTTTGTGCTCTGTGGAGGTGAGAAGCTACTACTTGGAATGTGTTGTAGACTAATAGGGGAAAAAAAAGCTTTAAAAAAAAAAAAAAAGGCGGGGGGGGAGGCGGGAGCAAAAATCCCAAACCAACAGCACAATCCCAAACAAAACAAAAACCCCAAACCAACTGTGATAACAGGTTTTAGGTACTGTGACATTTCTGCAGCATTAGGACTGTGGCATGTTGGCTGCCTGATGCAGTGAAAACTTGGTCCTGGAAGCCTGCCTGGCTTGGGCTGCCTGTTGGCATTTTCTTTGGTCACTTACTTATGCTGTGAGAAATGATCCCAAGCACCTTTGAGTGTGGATGACTTAGTACTGCTGTCAGCAGCCGAAAACCTTGTATATGTGGGAGGGAAGGATACTGAGTGCTATTGCCTGATAAAACCAGATCCTGGGTTTGTGAACCTTCCTTTCTCTGAAGGAGAATAAAATGTAGAATGGTTGCGCTTGGTAAGCTTCACTGTCTACCACAGTGACCACCTACTGGGATTTGAAAACACATTGCTGTTCTTTTCTTTCTTCTCTACTTTGCTTGCTCCTAACTTTTAGGTAGATTGAAACTTAACCATTTTGTGTGTTTTGCTTGTTAAACATAGCAAAATTTTTGCGAACTGTAGAAACCACTGTAACATCTCTTGTACTTTTGGTTTGAGAAGCCTTTTTTAAATACTGTGTGTAATGCTTGATAAATTCAGCAGTTGGTGATTCTTTATGCTGTAATTAAATGATGAGTTCAAAGCTTTATTTTTACAAGACTGTAGTACTAATATGAATTTTGCTATTGTATGTTGTCATTTTAATGTTCTTTCATGTTTTTGGGTCAATGTTAGCTTTTATTTGATAAAAGAAGTGTATGTAGAGGGTCTGTTGCTACCTTAAATATGTTACTGTTCTCTGTAAATACAAAGTTTTGACCAATGTGGGATTTTAGATGTATGAATGATTGGATTTTTTTGGATAACAACCTGAATTTGAGTAGTAAACATGATTTTATTTTACTTGTGGTACAGTTGAAGTACAATTTGTATTTAAATTCTGCTTGCTGAATGTTTTGACGTTCTTGAATATGGGTTGCATTGAGCCTGAAGTTTTATCTTGTGCTTCCTGTTCAGTATCTGTGGAGCTCAAGATTGGTAGATAAACTTACGGACTGTGAGTTCAGCAGTAGAGACACTTGCTGACAGCAGTTTCCTACGTACTTTTTTCTTTTTTCCTTTAGAGGAAGTACTGTAATTCTACTGCAAATTAACTTCAATAACTTGAGAAATGTGTAGGTTTTTATATCTTAGTGTCCAACTTGATATTTGTCTGATATTAAAGTTTATTTCTGTGCCAGTTTTTTTGATCTTTCTATGGAGAATTGTTTTCCAATTTAGCTAACAAAAATAAATGTGGGTTTTTTTCTGTCAATTAGTTCTGAAAGCTAATTTTTTCTTTTATTAGGCTGAGATTCAAGAAGTAGCACCACTGTGTTAAGATTTTTTTTTTTGTAAAGCAGTTGTTGTAGCTCTAACGTCAAGAAATTTAAACGAAGTTTTTGATTTGAAGATATGCCCTTTTGAGAAAGTCACTATTACAATTTTCTGCCCTCAGATTTCTGTGAGTACAGCTAACACATTAACTTTCATAAATTCATTTTACAGGCATGCCTGCCTGTGTATTCTCTGCATTGGTATTCTTTCTGCAGAAGAAATTTCTGTTGTATGCCTTCACTCAGTTAAGCCAACAGTGGCCTTCTGCAAAGAGTCAGATCATATGCTCTTCAAGAAACTAGAGGTGTTAGTCTGGGATGAAAGTAGCTCTTTGCTTTTGAGTTAAAATGAAAACACTTCTATGAATTTCAGCATTGAAAGACATTTCTAAAATATTGTAACTCTGGAGCTTGTTTGGAGTGATACTTTGTAGTCTGAGTTGCTTGTTTCCTTTCTCTTGTAAGTACTCCACTTCTTTAAACTATGCTATTTGTTCCCTCCCTAGCAGCTCTACTCTAAAGCTGAGAAGGAAAGCACTGAGGTTGCGTTCAGTGTAAAAGGTTCTCTGTTTCTGCTCATAGTTTTGCCCTGCTTGATGTGCTAGAGCGAATAGATTGTGTTTTATTTTCAGACTCTTTGGTTCTTGAGGGGAAAATGCTTCAAGTTCTGTTGTCCAAGCATATGGTGTTTAACCTTTCTGGGCCAAGTTGTTGTAGAATCACTTGTCTATCATACTTAGCATGATAGGTAAGGCTGGTAAGGTATGTTTGATAAGCCAAAGAGGTGAGGGTGTGGGTCACAGATTTGAGAGTAGGAAATCCATGAGCATTTTTAGACAAGAAGCTGTTTTTTGTTATCGTGAATATTTTAACGGGAAGCTTATGAAGAGCTCCTCAGTTTTAAACGTTATTAGTGATCCAGACTTGCTTTAAAACGTAGCCTTTGAATAGTGCATGTGTCAGATGTGTAGTGCAGCCACACCTAAATGACTTCATTCAGCGTTTTTTATGGAGCTTTGCATTTCTGTTATATTTGCATTTACATATATTTTAGAACGTTTAGAACATTTGAAGGAGAAACCTCTGAGTTTCTCCTTGAAAAATGTTATGTTAACATTATTTGAACAGGAGTCTGTAAGTTGCTGCGTGTCCCCTGTAGCCCCCAGGAGGAGAGTACTTTGAAACGGGACAAGGGTTTCATTGTGAGCCTGTGATCATATTTCAAACAGTCTGGGGCAGCGGAGGTGCAAGAAAGTGTATGTGAGGGTTGATGCCAAGTTCAGACTCAGTTGTGTGGGCTGGCAGCTGCTGGATGCAGAACGAGCGTGCCTGTAGCAGTATCATCCATATGTGCAAGAGAGCGCTCTGCTGCTCTGGCTGGCATTGAGTCTTCAGCCAGAAAAATGCTGTGCAATGGTAGAGTTTGTGTCTTTGTACTTTTTGTTCTTTTTTTTCTTGCTCTTTGATTGTTTGTTTCTAAAGAGTTCTCAAGTTTTGGTCTTTAGTTTTGACTGGTTTTCTTCTCCCTGACAGTACATACCGCACATGGTTGTGGAATTCCCTCACACTTTCCCCTTGTATTTCAGTATTGTTTTCCTCTTTCTCCCTCACCTCTTCCATAAGCAATGGTACATTGAACAATATGGTCAATCATTCTGTAAGTTTAGTAATGCATGATACTCTTTGACAAGAAAATGGAGTGTGTTACAGACCTGGGAGGTGGTCATATGTGTTATTCCCTCCTCATTCCTTAGCATAAAGAGCAATTCCTAGATACTATGTTGGATAGCAAGTCCTGGGCTTTATCTGTTGGATGTTGCTTTATTTATATGTGTAATTAGACTGAGAGAGATAGAAGTACGATATTATTTTGGAAGTAGGGAAAGAGTTGATATTTTCTGAGGAAGCAGCTCCTACTAAGTTTTTATTTTGCTCCTTGACTGGTCACACACACACACCCTTCCCACCCCCACTCCCCATCAGCTCTTTATTGAACCAGAACTTTGCTTTTATGAATATCTGCCTTCTGTCATGGAAAAAGTGAACTTTGCCTGTGTCAATGAGTTTCAAAACTAGCATTACTTCTTTCAGAGCTCTAAATACATTTAGATTGTTTCAGCAGGAAGGATGCTGAAATCATGAAACTGAACTTTGAAACTTCAGATAGGTTGGTGAATTTTCTTCTTAAATTAAGGAAATTTACCTGTCCTTCTCCTTCCCTCCCCTCCAAAGAACCTAGATTTTTTTTTTCTCACTTGAACCCTCAAGATGAATTGCCTTGCTTTTCAGCATGTCCTTTTCTGCCAGCCTATGTACACATGGTAAAATAGATGAATATTTGACATTTACCGTGTTAAAACAAAAAGCCAACAAAATTCATGAAAATCTCCGAGAGCTGCATCTTATCCAGGTGGCCTGCTGTTTGAAATATGACTCCTGGTGTGTATTGTACTCTTAGCCCTAGGATTCAGTAATGAGATTGAGTGGTATCTTGCGTGAGCACTTCTGGATGATTGACAGTGAGGTGATGTGAATCATCATTTATCAGGATATTATCATGCCTACCCTTGATAATTTCTCCCTGCTGTCTGGGGAGGTGGTGAAGACAGATAGGACTTTGTGATGTCAAAGTAATTAGTGTGTGTTGGTTTCCAGCTGAACAAACTGGAAACTAATGATCAGGTAAATGAAGATGAAGTGCATTAGTGTAAGGATGAAGGTGCAAGGACCTTGGGGAAGAGCTTATCAAAATTTCATGGGGGTTATTTGAATATCTTACAATTTGTGCAGTTGCAAGCAATATTATAAACTACTAGAGGATACTTCTGCAACAGTCTATTTACATGTCCTTTGTTGATATCTCTTCTAGTGAGAGGGTCAGCACTAGGGTTAAGGACATTAGACTCTCTGCTGTAAGGACTAGGTACTCCTTATGATTTTCATAAAATCTGAGTAGTCAATTTCCAACTACTGGCAGTTATTTTGAGCTAGATGTTAAGGAATTCTGGTGTACACTGAAATGATTAGGTTTTCCAGAGACTCTTCCTATTTTAAAGTGGGGAGATTACTATGATTTGGCTTTTATATTTGACCCATGACTGACTCCTTTCCATTATTACAATATTTTAATGTTGCTTGATACGCATGTAAATATCTTTAAAAATGTGGACTTCACTATATAATCTGTGATACTGCAGCAGGCTTTTGATAAGCATGGTAGTTTCTTGGTATAAGTTCTGAAATTTTTGTATATGGGTCATTAGTGCAATATTTTTATAACCTGAAAAAGCATTTCGTGTGGGTGTGCACAGCTATGCCAATGTTTCAAACGATGCTTAATGCACAAGACCGGCTGAATATAATTACTATACCACCAGCAAGTGATCTGAGTTAATTTTATCACATGTGATTAGATATTGCTAATTGTAATTAACTTATTGAAAAGCTATCTGCTTTACTTGCTTGCTTTTCAATTATTAAAATGGTAATTTACTCATGGTCATTTATCAGTAAACTTGTATTAACGTGCCAGTTTCACGGATTCCTCCACAAATAGCGTAACTGTAATTGCAAAGTTTTGTAATTGAAGCTTCATGGCAAATCTATTCTTCTGGCTAATTTTTATGTACACAGCTTTCCTCTTTTTATTTCAGTTGCTTCTTTGGAGGAAGTGAGTGGGCTAGAATCTCAGGCAGGAATTTGTCCGTATTAATATGGCTCATCAGAGACATTATATTTAATTGGAGAGCCTGTGGTATAGTCGCAGGAGGCTGAAGGGAATTATTTAGCATTAGCAATGGCTCGTTTGGGAGTTGTGCACTAATCAAGGAGCTTGTGTGTTAACTGTGGGGATGATGGGAGTTATGACGATTATGACATGTGAGCACATGTCTGAATGAGAACTGGACAGGCAATGAGTTAATCAAGAAATATATTAAATGGCTCCCATGCTGCTTCATTATTACTCGGTAGAGTGTCTGTCAGATTGTGTACTTTACCAAAAATAAAATCTAATGAATAGATGTTTTTGCAGGTAAAGTTAATACCAGATTTTTAACAAAGAACCTTTTCCCCCTCTATTTTTCATGTGAATGTGTGCTTTTCAGTGCTGTGTTGAAAAAGAGTAACTAAATGCATAGTCTTAAAAATGCATTTAGGCATATACCTCTCCATTTTTTTCTATTTTGTCAAATGCTTGGTTTTAGTAAATCTGAGTTATTTCCCACTTTCATCTAGATGTTATTAACATCTTTAAAGTTTTACACAATAAATAGCTTGCTAAAATATAAAACTGATTTTTCAGTGTTAGCAACTTAGCAATTTTATTTCTTTGAAGCTAATATTTTCCATTATCAGTATGCTCCAAGCCTTGTAAAGTAAAAAACCAAACTTTAACTGTAGTGCATGAACTACTTATATGCCAGGTAGACACATTCTGTACCCAGCATGGTTAGAGGCATCCATTTTATACCCTCATGAAATTATCAGATATGCAGGAAAAATTCATATTTAGAGGACATGGAACTAATAAATTGAGCTTGCCTTAAAAAAATTGTGTAAACCCGTAAACCAACTGAATTGTATCTGTAGGCACACTTATCCCAGAGCTACTGGACAGGTGACCATGTGCACTTTTCCTGCTATTGTAAGCACAGCTAAATTTAATGCAACTTCCTACCAAACTGTAACCTTCATGTATTAGCTTAATTAGAGCAGTATTGTGGCTAGTACCCAAAGTGTTAACCTGTAGGAGGTTGTTATTGAAATCCATTATCTGTGGAGTCAGTATTAGTGGTCAGCAGCAGCAGAAGTAAAACTGCAAGTAAGACCCTCCCTTGGGTGCTGTGAGCTCAGCAGGTTAAACTGTCAAAGCTTCTTAAAGGATGGATAGTTAAACCCCCTGGAGTTATAGGTAAACCAATCATTTGCTGTCAGCAGGAAATATGACTTTATTTAGCAGGTTGGAGGGGGGAAAAACCCAAAGCTAAATGCTACCAGGAAAGAGGATTTAGAAGGAAATATTCTGTAAGTGCATGTGTTGCTGTGCTATGTAGATTCCATGCAACTTTGGAAGATTTTTTTTTAATCCAGACTTTTTTAAAACAGGAATTTATTTATACAGGTTTGCTCCAGTGGCTTATGAAACTATACATAAGTCTGAGGTAGTTTATTAAACCTGTGAATATTATCTATATCTTGTGAGGAATGCAAGTTTGTACCTCTCTTAAATGGAAACAGTTGTTAGTGTGCAGAAATAGGTTGTTTCTTTCCTTCAGTGTTGTGCGGGTGTTGCCTATATTGAATCTAACTATCTCATTTTATCATATGAAATGTATCTAACATTGACCAAGTGTGCTATAATTAGGATCTATTTATATTAAGATATATTTAAATATCTATTTATAGAATTTACATGTGTATGTCAAATGTACTTATGATACTGTACTTAAGCTGTTCTGATAGTGGTACTTCCCACATTTTCTAGATTTTCGTTAATCTTCAGAGGTGAAGAATGGGAGCATTTGACTTAGCACTTAAATTCTTGCCTCAAGAAAGAGGATCCCAGAAGTGATAGTTTCTTATAGAAGGGGGTGAAGTAGGTGTGGGGGAAGACCTGACACTTTGCTATTGTTTAGTTTATTGCAATAAGATTTGTGCTTAAACTCTTGGTGGGAGGAACTTCATAGTGTTCTGTGAAGAATGCTCTTTTATATACCAAGACCTGTCTCCTCAATACATGCACTGGTTTTAAACTGAATCTGCTCGATGTCCTGAAATAATGTCTGAGATTAAGGGGAAACAGCAGAGACTAAGATTCTACTTGCTATCCTTAAATTACCTTAAGATGGAAAAGTGTGCATCATAGGAAATAAGTGAGGAGGTGGAAACATTGTTATTGAAACTACTCAATAATCTGAAAAACCCCAAACAAATCAAGGATTTTTCTAGGGTCATGCTAAAATAAAATTTTTACGTTTTGAGATATAGCCATGGCAGAACTCATAAGGCTGTGAGGGGGAAAAAAAAAAAAGAACCTTGTTGCAGATATTTTTGTCAGATGGTCTGGAAACGGGTGGGATCACATAAAGTCTGGTGGTGGTATCTATGATTGAGTTGTCCAGTTTTGGTATTAACTGTGTGAAAATTGTATTTGAACTGTGCAGGTTTTCTTGTCTGTCCCTGGCTGTTTGTTAGTCTGTGCACAGTCTGTACAGACTTGGTGAGTCAGCTACTTGTCTGTACAGTGATTTTCAGGTTTACCAGATAGCCACTGCTTCACTTCATGTATGGTTAATATGTTTGGCATTGTAGAATATAGACATACAAGTTCTCTTTAAGGATGGATTGGAAGTTAGTATAGTGGTCTGTTGAACAATAGATGCCTTTCCTAAATGTGTTACACCATAAGATGAAACTGAGAAATACATTTTCTGCCCAGTTCATTTTTTTGTAAGCAAAGATAACCTTGTGCCATGTCTAGCAGTCATCTCGAACTGTTCATATTGTAACTTAGTTCTGCTGAACTGTGCTGTAAACTTTCAAATGAGGACTTTAAAGGTTAAAAAACTTAAGATGGGTTTTATATGGAGAACTGTCTTATTCAAAGTTATCCTGTAATGAGTAATTATAATACATTGGCAGACAATTAATTTTCTTGTAGAACTAACAATTTTATTGAAGAACTAACAAAACATCATTTTTTAGAACTCTGAATGTTTACATTAGTGGAATTTTGAAGGAAAAATATGCTACTTTTGTGAATGTTATGTAATAACATATTAAGTACCAATATTTAATAAGGCATTTAAAGTTATTTAGTTCCACTTAAAACAATTTTATGCTGGCCATGATGATAATTTTAAGGTTTTATTACTTAGTTTTTATGGTCTGTTGTAGGTACTGCTTTAGTACTTAGCCTCAGTGGTAACACCCCTCTCTCTGGGTACCCAGAAGTGGTTAAGGGGTATGTGTATGTACATGTATACATACACACATGTGCATATATACTTTCTATTGTACATGCATATATTGCATAGACATAAGGAAAGTCTTTGTTTTAAAAAACCTGCACTGGAAGTTTCCCATCCTTCTGTAAGTGAAGGCATTCTGCATTCACTTATGAACTGTTTTTTGTGTTATTTTCTTTGAATTACTTGGCATTTTAGAACTGGTTTCTTTTGTCTATTTCTCTAAGTCTAAAGTACTTCTGAAGGACTGTTTGGGCTCTCCTTTTCCCTCTCAGTCATTCACTGTACTGGATCTGATGATCATGTGACTGGTAAGATAGTTTAATGTGCTGATCTGAAAAAAGTTTAATCTTCCCTCCCCTTAGATTACTTTTCCACTGGGTCTGTTCAGTTCATTGATCTATCTCAGAAGCATGGCAATTGCAAGGGCTGAGTGTGGAGGAGAGTTTAGGGGTGGGATCATCCTGTGGGTGGCATCTTGTATATGCCCAAAGTGAGGCGTATCATGACACTTAATGCAGGTCTCAATATATTGTTCATTTTGGGCTTGAAGTTAGTCCACACACTGGGAAGAACATAATTCAGTGTAGGGCCTGCATCTTGTGGTGTGGTTTTTTTTTTTTTTTTAAATTTTTATCTTCCAGCTACTGGTTCAGAATACCTTGCCTTTAGCTGATGTCTGTACTTCCCTTCTCAGCTTTCTTGTAAATACTGTTGTGTAGCTGAAATGCCAGGTAGCTGTGAATTCACCTTGCTCTTGCTGTGAACTGTTCTCTCAACCATGGAACTGGTTTCAGGAATCCCTGACTAATTTCTGCAGCCCATCATGTGTAGACCTCATCTGAATGGCTGTTTCCTGTGTCCATCCATCTGAAAGAGGAATTCCATCCGAATTAAGCTGAAAATGGTGGGTAGGAACATGTTACCAATGCATACTGTGTTGCTTTGTAATGTGACTCAGTTTCAGCTACTTTCTCTAAATCCCAAATGTCTTGTAGAATATCTAGCTCAGTTAAGAGCTAAATCTGTACTATAGGAAGTTCTGTAGTTTACTGCCCTTGCTACCATGAGATACTGTTTCCTAGACCTATCTAAATACTAGCTTTCCTGTCTCTCCTGTCTCCTCCTATAAAAAGCAAAACAAAGAAGCATGCATCAAATATGTTCCTTGGTTAGCTTGTTTTTGGGAGAGGCAGGAAAAAGAAACAGCATGAGAAAGATGTGTCCTATTGCTTTGCTAAAGTGCTTAGAAGCTGAGATTCCATTAGGGAAAGGCTGACGTGTGGGTGCAGATGTGTTTGAAATGCAGGGAGGCTACTAATAACACTGTAGGCCATCACTGTTTTAACATCACAAAAAACTTATTTCTTTTTCTAAAACACTTAAAGGTGCAGAATCACATACATGCCAAAGATGAAACTCTTGCATCCACACAGAGTGTAGTGGACTGCTCTAAATAAGTATGATGAATTGCTCAACTCTTGCAACAGATGGACACTCTTCCTTTGGTAAACAGATTTATTAAGTGTATTCCCAAATTGTTAGTGTATGCTCTGAAGCAAAATTCTGTTTCTCCTGGAGACTTGCTCTAGATAATGTGCTCCAAAATAAAAACAGTTGGCAGATGTATGAGTGCAGTTGCTGGCTTGCAGACTGTTTCTTCACAGCACCCCAGACATCAGCAGAAGCTCTGCTGAGTGTCTGTGCTGCCTCTAATCTTCACTTGGGTGAAGTAACTTGCTAGCTGCCCCATCAAAAGGAGACACGACTGGAAGGAGACAAGGGAAATACTTTTCCTCCAAGATTGTGGCAGGTGTTTTGTTGTTGATGCAATGGCTTGGCGTTAGAGAATAAGACATTCTGGCTTTCCGCTCCTGATTCCTCAACCTGTGTTAATCCTTCAGTTCATCCAAGGTAGACTAGTAAACAAGATGACCTGATCTACTTTTTCAGTGATTCTGCCAAAGAAAGACTGATTGTTCCTGATTGGTGTCGATTAGATCATGTGCAAGGTTGTGATACAAACTAACCATTTAATTCTGCTAAATTTTCAATAGTAAACTTGTATACTAGTTTCTAGTCTTTACTGTGTTGGAGGGTAAAACACAGGAAGCACTTGCAAAAACAAATTGAGAAGCCGCCTTTTCTACCGTTGTTCTAGGACATGCTTCACTCAAGTTACTTGTCAAAAAATAAGCATATGGTAAAAGACTTCAGGAGGCAAAGCCATTCTGGAAGACTCTTCTCTAGATTCTTACCTGTAATGTCTTCAGTACTCAGGAGGTGTTCTTTTGGTTGCTGCAGCAAGCAGAGCACAGTTTGAGAGTGTCACTTCATGACAGCCTTAGTGTGGTCTCCTTTTCTCAGTAGGAGTGATGAGGCTGCGAGGTACAAGGGGGAGTCCTTTCCAGTTTATGAGACAAGTAAAATTGTGTCTTTTTAGCAGCCAGTGAAGGTCCAGAGGTTTGTTCATGGGGGAGACAAATTTGAGATGGATTTATTTTTATAACCTTTAAAAAAGAGAAAGTGTTTATAAGTGAAAGTGCAAACAGATGAAAATTTAGATGTGTGTTGAAAAGTGCGTTCTCTTAGTCTTGGTTAAAAATGCAGTCTTCCTTGCCTGGTTTATATTGCTCATATTTTAAAGACTGTTCAGTTCAACCTGGATCCATTAGTTTTAATTTTTGTGGAAATCAGTGGATTTTTGGGGCCCCTAATTGATGAGTTAATGAGGCTATTGCTATCTTCGGATTTTGACTAGCTGGCAAACTTGAAGGGCAAGACAGGGAAGTAAAGGAAAGGGTGTTTTTACATTTATTTTTCTCAGCTGGTGTCTGCCAACCAAGGATCTAATCCTGCAGATGCTAATGGATGGGCTGTTTCAAGGGTCATTGTAGACTTGGAGGGGATTGTAAGTAAAATACCCTTCACCAAAACATGTTTGAAGACCACTGAAGAATAGTTTTACATAGTCCTCACATAACTATTTGTGGGCCATCAGATTAAACTGTTTTAAAATAGGCTTGCAGAGAAATCTACTTGTGCCGATTCTGTAGGTTGACTTGTTTATTTGCATAAATTTTTACTTAGGTTTTTGAAATGCTGAGTAAAAAGAAATGTGGAAAATATGGGATAGTTATGCTATTTATGCCTTTCACAGTTCTGTTTTTCATGTGCTGTGGGAACCCTGTCAATGTGCTATAGAAATGTTTCTATTATTTTATTTTAAGGTTAAATGCTGTAATCGTGTGGCAGTATTTCTTTGCAGACAGCACTTTAAAGGCTATATGAATACTGCACACTGTGTGATCAGACTTACTGTATTATTCCTGTGTATATTTTAGTGTGAAGCTGCTAAAGACACCTAAGCCATATGAAAAATCTGGTTTTGGCAAAGCAGTAAATTTGAACCTTTTTTGCATCCATTTGATTTTTTTTTTGAACTCAAGACTGTTCAATGTCAGAGGCTTTTTGTTCTGTTTTGTCTGTCTCTTTTGGCAATGGTGCTGGCAAGATTTGAGGTGGTTGTGGTTTTTTAGCTACCTTACAAAGGATTTACTCATTAGCCCTATTTTATGGGTTGAGCTAATTGTGATTTGTCTTGCTGAGCGGTATTATGCAGTTTGGGCCAATTAAGTGAATCCACTTACACCAACGGATGTTGTTCCAATGTGTAATATTGATTTGAGCTATAAAAGGAGAATGACTTGTTTGATTAGATTTCTTTGTCTAAACAATGCTCAACCTTATCTAGTGTACCAAGCAAAAGTGTTCTCTTCACTGAGGTTTTTTTAATTGCTCCTTAGGTTTGATCAGCTATAAATGCAGCTACAGGAGTTGCCCTATAGTATAAAGTCTGAAGCTGTACAAAAGAACTGGGGGGAAATGCAGCCTGCAACTCAGTATAACTGTCTCTGCTGAGTGAATATCAACTTGTATTGAGACCTGGGGATGTGTAGGCTGACCTACCCTGGAAAACTGGGACACTTGGGAATCCCAGACATTTACCTCCTCAGAGAGGGAGGAGAAGGGGAGAGTGTGTGTATATGTGTTAATTAGGCATTTACACTGAAGTACACTACATCTGTCACATGATAAGCCTCAGAAACTGCTGAAGTATATAAAATCTGTGGAAACTAGGCAGGTGATATTAAGCACTCTGTTAGGAAATGCATGTAGATGTATTCTTTGTTGGCTCTCATAGTCAGCGTTTACTTTTTGGAATTAGTAAATGGGAATCACTATGAAACAAATAGGGAAGGAAGAGAGTTTTGTCATGAACCAGATCCACATGAAGGTAACAAACTCCGGAGTTGCTGAATAATTATAGTGCTAGGGATCTTTAAATTATCTTGGTGTCTTTGGCTGCCTTATATATTCATATGCACTGAAAGTAAGTGGTTAGATTGCATATGCATTGCATATGAAAGTGGTTTAGTTCCTTGCCTTAAAATAATTTTTAATACATTCTATATCCATACTGAGAACTTTTCTATGTTTCAGCATGCATATGTAATATGCATTGTAGATAATATAGATTTCAACTAGCGGTCTGCAGCAGCTGAGTGATTCCTGAAGAAGGTTACCTTGATTCTGTTGTGTGAAACAGAACATCTCTAGGAGACCTACATATATTTTAGGTTTAAAGTTATTAATTTTGATACCTTGAAATCATGATTATTTGATATACAGTTTTAATTACAGGGATAACTCAATAAATTAAGAGTATGGCTGGGCAAGAGAGCATGTTGCTGTCAAATGAATATATATGCCACTCTGCAGGGTAGAGGAGAGCTAACATAAGGTAGGTAATTTGGGTACTTACTAGCTTTGGTTCAGTGCAGTCCTTCTAAATTGGGTTATCTCCTGCAAAGCAGATATTGACTATTTTTGTGGTGCTTATATACAAAACTTTGGGTTATGGACATATTTGTCTTCTGGGGTGTGATGACAAGCCCTGGCACCAAACTTGGTTTATAAATCCTCCTGAAATACTGAAATATAATGTAGAAGGATCTGCAAAACAAATTGCTGCTCCTGTTATTACCTCTTACTGCACTCTGCACCCTGAGAGCTGCTGCAGCCTGGAGCAGTGCTTGGAACCAATCCAGGCCAAAAACGACTGGCTAGTCAGCCCTGATAGTCTCCTTGCTTAACTTGCCTATTTGCTGGAAACGTGGTGAAGAAACACAGAGCTGTTCCTGTGTAAAGATCTGGCAGAATTTGCTGATTTAGGTGCCTTGCCATGAAGGTGGCTCCTGGACCTGAACTAGGTTTGGAACCAGTGGCCATTTCTGTGCAGTTTGCTTCTGGATTAATAAGCTTGTTGGACTTGAGCTAGTTCTTGTGGTCAGGAAGACTTGTGCAATAAAATAGTTGTAATACTTCAAATCGTTTCCAGTTGACTTTGTACCTTAATAGTGACATGATGTAATAGTATACATTCTGATGTTGTTCTGCCAGGACTCCTTTGTTAAATCCAGAGTAGCTTATTAGTAGTTTATTTCTCATAGATCTGGAACTGAGGAGGTGGTGATGAGCTGGTTGACTGTTTGTGATTGATTTGGATTTCCATAGATGACTGTAATTGTTCTGTATTTTTTTTTAATTAAGTGGAGGTCCTATAAAATGCATATTCAGTAGGTTTTGGTGAGTATCTTTTTTTGTTGCTGCAATATAATTAGCCCTTATGAAATAGATTACTAAAAATATTAAACTTTTACAGAAATGAAACTGCTTTTAGACAATTAAGATATCTTTTCATGATTTCTAGTTGTTTGTGTTTTCTAACGTTGCAAGCCCATGGTACCTGCTTGAGATGTATCTCGAGGCACAGGTAGCACAATATGACTAAAACTTGCAGCATAAACCACTAAGCACTTCTTTTGTCTGCTTTTCCAGCCTTTGTTGTTATCCATTCATGCTTGGGATTGCAGGTATTTATGAAGGAGTTGCATTTCTTGAAGAACCTCCTCGGACTCTGTTCTTTGGTTTTGTTGATGTTGTGTTTTGTGAACTAAAACAGAGTGGGAGAAACTACACCTCTGAAGTTTTAGCTGTTAGGGGCAATTGTGATTTCGGTGTGTAGGATTGTGTGATTTAAGTCGAGTACTTGAGCAATCCTTGAATTTGAAAATTTGAAACTTGTAGTGCTTGAGGAAGAGGAGTTGCTGGATTCTTTGAACTGCCTTGAAATATTGCATTATAGTCAGCTTCTGTAGAAGAAAAGGTTTAGGGAATTACCGTGTGAACTGTGCAGCACTTGGTAGTAAGCTGAAAGTTTCAGCTGCCTGGTAGTTTCACATAATTGCTTTTGTTACAATGTGTGCTAGTAATTACATTTATACTGTACTATAAAATCTAAAATGTATTTGTGTTACAATGTTTGGGTTATTCTTCATGAACCACAGTGCATTGTCAAATAAATCTAAATGCTAAGGGGAATTGTTATCATGAATTACTAAGAAGAAATAGATTTCAAGTTTGTATGTGTGCTGGTTTCCTTGCATTTATAACAGAAGTACATATAAGAAGCCGTCTAGATGCTGACACTGGAACCTGAAGATATGGAGGTTTTGAACTAGGGCAGTAGAAATGGAGACCTGTTTTTCGAGGGATTTGCTTGGTGCTCTGTGGAGGTGTATCAGGTAATATCAGTGTGATGTGGCTACTGATTTGCTGTTTTGTTATACGGTGTGAGGTGTATCAGGGTGTGTGCAGGGCTGAACTGTCACTGAACTAGAGAAGGCGCTAACCACTTGTAGTAAGGTGAGCAAGGAGAAATGGATTTGGCACGTTACAGGAGAGGAAGAGTCAAAACTCTAAAGAATCCAATATGAAACATTTCAGAAGGGAGCAGGGGAATGGTGGGGGAAAAGTGCAAAAGACTGTTCATGTGTATAAAATTAATAGGTTTGCAATATCTTCAATGGCTGCTCTTTGTACTAGTAGGACTGTGTTGGTGTCTCAGTGTGTGGGTGTGGAGTTTCTCTCTTAATACCTGAAAGTAGCAAACTATGTTAAGTTAGTTCTTGTCTATAAGGGAGCTTTTGGTTTTGTAAAACATACATGCTTAATTAAGCTTAAGCTTGAATGACTTTGTTTGGACATGTAAACCACATTGGAATTCAAAACAACTTTAAGCATATAAATTGATCATGAATATAAAGGTATCCAGGGGTCATGCTGTTTCTTGAACTTAGTACTGCAAGAAGGGTGACAGGCTAATCTTGATAGCATTTGGTCAGAATAGATTGCTGGCTTAGTTGCGGAGGTGTACTTACTAGAAAAGGTTAAAATCCTGCTGCGTGATTGTCTGTGGTAGTTCTTAGGAATTTTTTTGGGTTTGTTTTTGCTCTGTTTATAGTGTGAGGCTAATGCTGTGGTGGTAAAACAAAACTGATGTGACTTTATAGAAGCATTAATTCAAATGTGAAATGTGTGGCAATTCCAGGAGGTTACGTGAACTCTCATATCCTTGAGTATATACCAAATTCAGAAGCTGTTTAAGAGATGCCTCCAGAAAGAAACTTGGAATTAGGTGGCAAGTTAATATTCCTTTCTGGGATTAACTTTTGCAGAGTTCAGAAAAAGTCACTAAAACAGAAGAAAAAATGCTTAATAAGGACTCTTGTCCTTTTGATACATGTTTATTATATTTAGCTGACTACTTATTTCTCATTGTATTGTCCAAAATACTGTCTGACTATTGCTTGTCAGTGTTTTGAGAATTTTTTTTTTTCTGGCCTTACTTTTTCTGAATGAGCCAATGATGTATGCAGGCTACTTTACTTCTAACTAGTTTGTCATACTTGACAGCCTTCATACTACTTGCAAATTAAATTCCTCTTCACAAAGAATGAAATTTCATGTTATAAACAAAAAATATTTTGTTTCTTGTATGTTAATAATCATCTTCTAGAAGAACATCATTTTTAGACAACGTATTTTCAGTTTCAAATGCTGAAGATGATATCAAATAGTTCATAAAATAGCTTTTAAAATTGGTAAGCATTGGAAATGTCAAATTATCAGTCTAAACAAGTCTTACTGACATTACCTTAACTATGTAAGATTATTAGCTATGGCATGCTTTCTTCAATACATACTGAAAGGGAGCTTACAAAAAGCAGAATGAGATAAAAGTGGTTGTTTGGTTTCTTGGTCGTGTGCATTTTACTACAAAGAAAGTATTCTGAACTCTGAAAAGCATGTTAAAGACCAACCTAATTAAACTTCTGTAACTTTTCTTAAAGTTAAGCGTGCATGTAAGTTGTACATGGACTTTTAACTTCAAACCTAGCTATTTTATTAATCCTGGTAAAACTTTGGAAATGTTTGTCCCTTTTGTATTTAACTAAAAATATTTGGCAAATGCATATAAATAAGGATACAATGGATTAGGAATCAAACATGAGCCTGCTTAAATAATTCTCAGGATTTTCTGGTTCACGTGTAGCGATATTGAACTCTTTAGTCGTAGGCTTTAATTTGTGCATGGTGCTGACCTGATGCTGTGCAGGGACACTCATTGCATCCCTTCATTCAATTCACTCTAATTATCCCCAACTTCCTGGGGAGCCTGCTTAGAACTGGTCATGAATGTTTGTTATTAAGTATTAAGATATTAGACTACCCTGGTTACATGTAACAAAGTAGTTTTTGTCTGAATTTACATATAGATGATCAGTATAGGAAGCTGAAATTATATTTCTCATGATTTTATTTAATCAAATTCAAAATAATATATTGGAATAATAAAACATTTTGACAGTGGCTTAAGCTCAGAGTTAAATGAAATGAGATTTATTGTGTGAGCACTTGTATGTCAATGTTGGTAATTTCGGTGTGTATTTGCGTGGTTATGGTATGTAAATTATGTTTGAAACAACCAGATTTGTGTGCATGTAACTGGGTGATGGTAATTATTTTTGCTGGGAGCATCTGTTAATGCAGAATATTGCCTCTTCAGGTTCATGTGAAAATGGCGGACGAATCTGTCTGTGTTGGCCCAGCTCCCACCAGCAAAAGCTACCTCAACATGGATGCCATCATGGAAGTCATTAGGAAAACCAGGGCCCAAGCTGTGAGTCTGAATGAGTCTATCTGCTGCAGCTGTTTCATATATAGAAAGCAGAAAAGCCAGAGTTTGTATTTTTTTTTTTTTAAAGGTGTGGGGGGGAAGTGATTGAATATGCTATTCCAGTTAGTTCATGTCACATGAGTTAAATGTGTCTGAAATCGCTACTGGAAATCAAAGGCTTTGTAGCATCTGGCAGCACTGGTCGCTGATCCTGCAGGTGGCTGCTGGATTCAGCTTTCACACCAGGGAGCAGCTTCAGTTCATTTCCAAATTTGCTGGGGGAAAAAAAAAATCCCAATTAGTTTTGAGCGCTAACCCTTTATATGCCATAATGGCTTTTTTGAATGTTTTAAAGTGTGTCCAGAAAGGCTTTTGCCTAAACCTAATTTGAATTACTTTCTATGTTATATAAATGTTATTTGAAGAATGGTAAGGTAAACGGTACGTCCTGTAATTGTTTTTGATTCAGAGTGTTTACAAAATGCACATTAGCTTGTGTGTAAATGTGGGGTAGTCTGCCTTTCTTCCTCCAAAATGACCAGAGATTCACAGCTTAGCAGGAAACAGTTGGAAAAACTGATACGTAGTTGTGTTCACATGCCTAATGTTATTTGTTCTGTCAATGAAAAAAATGTATTATTCAGAGCTACTGTACACAGAGCATTTATTAAACTAAAATTTATTGTGTATATATGAGCAACACTGATTACTCTGGAAGAGTTTGATTAGCACTGTAACTTCTTTCAAAGATAATGTTTTGGTACAGTGCTTTTAGGGTCCAAAAACTTTCCTGTAAAGAAAAAAATATTTTCTTCCCAATGAGTTTCAGAATCTGAAACTCTGAATATGGAACTGAATATTGACTCTTTTTAAAATAGGGAAATAAAAGGGTTTATACTTCGTCTATCAGAGTATTAGCTCAAGAACCTTATGTGAATTGTGAGAAGTAAAATGAAAATTTTCCTATGCACATCTCAAGTAATTACACAGGGTCTGTTTTGGGATGTGTGTAGCAAACTGGGATGCTTGACCTAGGCAACTGAGGACCCTGTACTGTGCTCTCCAGCAAGGGTCACAAGAGGTTGGAACGACCTCTTATGACTATGGACCTCTGCACCACTGCTGTGGTTAGCGCTGGAAATACTTTGGGATTAGGACTACTTTATAGGGATTATTGAGAAGAGCATGGATGAGCGAGCATATGTGTGGAAATCTTTCATGGAGCTAAAAGTTTAGGCAGAAAGCAGATCACTGAAGTTCACTGCTCTTCAAACAACCCCTTTCTCCCTGCTTAAGTAAGGAATGTTTGCTTCAGAAATGGTAGCTCAACAGCTTGACTTGGGATAGATAAATCTGTGTTAAGACAGTTTCTTAAGATATTCAACCTATTTAAATGCTTAGTGATCTACTTCACCTTCCCCAGTATCTGAAAAGGTGCTGGCAAGTTTGGTATCTGGTTTCATAACTCAATCAGCTTGAATTTTTTTTTTGTCTTCCAAGGTACACCCGGGATATGGATTTCTTTCAGAAAATAAGGAATTTGCTAGACGTTTGGTAAGTTATTTCTATTTGCTTAGCTGTGACTGCTGCACTAGATGGCACATATTCATTCCAAGGTATCTGAGGAATCAAGAACTTAAAGCAGATCTAAAAGATACCATAAGATAGGAGAATTCAGTATGCTTTCTGTGCACGTGGACTTCTTGCACTTTGGGGATGTAATTGCAGCCTGTGTTTTCTTTTGGGAAAAGAGGAGATGCCTGTTTGTAAGAACTTTATCCAGGATGTAAGAACCTTTTGGCATTTTCACTTATGCCTGTACTGTTTATGAGGCTGCTCTGCAAAACCGGGTCACTGAAATCATCTAGGTTAAAAGTATGTGGTTTTAAGTGATCATTTTGGCGATTCATAGCACAGCTGGTGAACAGCTGTATCAGCAGCCCTGAGAAGGTGCTGAACTGCACTTCAGGATGGGAATAGAAAGGTGTTTAAAAACTGGCTTCTCTGCTGGTCATATTTTATCATGGAGCTGCATTCTCTGAAAGGCCCAAAGAACCAAGAGGGTGCTGTTTTTACTTCATGTCCAAATTTAAAGAAATTACTGTTCAAAACCTCTTTACTTCAGTAGGGTTTTTTGAATATCACAAACTGATATATGGCCTCTTTACTGATTTGATTTTTTTTTTTTCCCCTAAAGCTATCATGCAGCTGCTTATAAATGTGAGCATTGCTAGGAGAAAGTTGCATGCACAATGTTTGAACAAAGTCCTGAGTGGATACTGTATGTGAAGTCACTGCAGATCATGTGTTATTGTCTATTGGCTTTGCTCAGAATAAGGACAAGCACATATTACATTGAAGTTTAGAGTAAAAAACCATTGCAGCTACCAACTTCATTACAGAGTAAACGAAGCATATAGCTGAAGAAACATCTTGTTTTACAGGCAGCTAGATGAATTTGTTTCTGGTTTTGAGAATGATTTGCACCTTTTTGATTCAGGGTGAAAGATGAAGAAAGTGATTCTAAAGTGATAGCTCTCATGTCTTGTTTCCACATATCTTCCTTAGCTGTGTTCCTTTTGGCTTGAGTTCTATCTGTAGTGCAGTTCCTTACTATTTAGTTGATTATTTGGTGTTAGAGAACACCACCTGCTTATTAAGGAGACTATTCGAGAATGAAATCCAAAGATTTTCATACTTCACAGTTACTGGGATTTTTTTTTTTTAAGCCCCTAGATAAAAACAAGTGCAGATTCTATGTGATGCTGAATAATCCTGCCAGGTGCTGGTGATGTTTAAATTGAAAGGAATTCTAAACGGTTGGTGTTTGCCAGGATTTACCAAATCTGGGGTAATCTCTTGCATGTTATTTTCATGCAGTTTAGCAGCTTTCTTTTATCACTATTCTGCTTCATGTACCAGAGGCTCTTTTACAGGGAAGATTCATGGTTTAATTTATAACAAACTCTGTTCTCACTGGATTAGACCAGCAGGATAACTGGCTTTAGTTGGCAGTTCCTGTTTTTTTAATAACGAAAAAGTTAATGAAACAGAAGTGCTTGCATATGCTATTTTGCTTTTAATTTTACTGCCAAACTTTGAAATTTGGTAGTTATTACTCTGAACTGGGCGCATATCCCTGTAGTGTAGTTCTTTGGTGATGTGACAGTCTGGAACATTTTTTTTTTGGCAGGATTAAGAAGAAATGGAGGAAGTACAAACATTCTTGTAGATCCCCTGCCCCTTTCTATTTCTCATCTTTTTACTCGGAATCTAAGAACAGTTTCTGAACAATTTCCTGAAATAATGTGGTAACTAGAAACACATTTGAGTTTGGGTTGTTGCTACAGTCTCAAAATAGCTTTAATTATGTTTCAGAAACCTAGTGTGTTCAGTTCTCTAAAAATGTACTAAAACAAGATAATGCTACTTTGCTTTCTGAAATACACTATTTTAAGTCTCAGTGAAGACATAATCATACTTCCCTTGTTGTCAATGACTCTAGAAGAACAAACCCCTCGTGAGAACTGGTGAAGTGATCTGTCTTTTTATCACTTGGGCTGCTTATATTTTTTCAAGATACCCTGATTAATATAGTTAGGAAGAAAACTTCCCTGCTGTTTCTTTTCTTTATGACAGAAGTAACAAATGTTTTTAAGCTGTTGTTAAGGTGAAGATGTTTTCATTCTGTTTTCTTTTTTCCTGTCCCTTTCTTTGCACATAAACTGTTTTGTTCTTTTGTACTGAAAGTAGTGAAGGAACTTTAGAAACCTGGGCCTATTTCCTGGTGTGCACCTGTACTTTTGGACCAAACTACTTAAATGCAGAAACCAGGAAATACAGTAAACTTTCTAAACTTGCCAGTCTATCTGTAATAGCAGTAATGAGCTCAAAGCAAAGCTTTGTCTTCAATTAACACATGGAGGGTCAGTTCACATGTAATCCCACTTGTGTGATTGGAACAAAAGTGTGTCTTTTTGTTCATTATTATATGAATAATTTGTGGAGTAGCAGTACACTTGAAGAATTTGATGGATACGTTTTGAGTATTGAAAATTGCTGGTCCTTATTGTTTTCTTCTTTGTCAAAAAAGCAATCAGTGGATGAATATCTGGCACATTGTTCACTGTGATCCAATAAAGTTGGTGCGTTCAGTTCCCTCTTCATGTGTATCTATTTTGGTTGCTGTTGATGGCTGACAGAAAAGAGATCGCATTTATATTGAGTAAGACTGTTGAAGATTTCAGAAACATTAAGATAAATTTCTTGAAGATTGGTATTTGAACATGGAATCTTGTGATGAACTTATGATAATGCTGATAACACTATTATGTAGAATGACAAAACATGGATTTTTGCAAGTGTTTCTTAGAATCAGTGCATAAGTTGGTACTTGTAGTTTATGCATGCAAATGTATTTTCATGTAAGTAATTTCCATCCTTCAAGGAGTAATTGCATAATATTCAGTATTGTCATAAATGTAAAGGTGAAACTAAAGTCTTTTGCCCCATGGAAAAAAAAATTGCCAGTATCTTTTGCCAGATGCTGTGCAGAGCTGAAAGATCAATTCTTTTTCGTGCTTTGGAAGAATTTGCAAGTCATCTCTATATTTAGGTTAGCTTGCTTATTGTTTCCTGCTATAAAATTAATGCAGACCCTTTCTGAGAAGCTCTGTGACCTCTGTTGTCTTCAGCAGACCTTTGGAATTTGGGAAGGAGAAAGGCCTGAGACTAAGATGAGCTTTTTGGTTGGCCTGTGGTTGAAAGATACACTTGTCTGAAATTGCCATTTTTCTTTTCTCGCTTGCAGATGTCCAGGGCAGCTGTTTTGGTGGAGGATGGGAGTGTTGAGTCAGGTCTATTCACCTGTTGAATAGTTTGGGATTGGCCCATGGTCCCAGTGACTCTATTTCTTTTTTTTTTTTTTTTTTTTTTTTTGGGGGTGAAGAAGACTATGTANGAAGAAGAATATTGGGGAGATAAGAGTGAGAGAAAGAAAGTGACTGGATTGCACAGTTACTATTCCAGAGTCAGTGCTGCTTCTTGTGGTCTAGCTGATGTTAGCAGCAAGCAGTTCAGGTTATTTATGTTCGTGCTTCCTTGTAATGATTACAAACTTGACTATGATCCATGGTGACTCTGTGTGTCAGCTGGTCACAATGGGATCAGTTTTCTTTTTAATTAAATGAAAAACGCAAATGACCTTCACTTTCCCAACTGCCATGGAAGTCTCTTGGGAAGCTACCTTTAAAAACAAACAAAAAATCAACTCAATTATTCCTTTGCAAAGTGTATGAAAAAAACATTTTTGAAGATCATAAATCTTCAGAGTATTTTAGTGTCTTGGATGCATGGATATGATAGAGTTCCTACTTTCATAAAAGGTGGTGCATTGTGGTGTATTTTCTCCAAGAAAATGATTTAATATGTGCATAGAACAATCTCAAAATAAGAGTTAAATCTACAAATGTAACCTTTATCTGAAATATTCTTTTTTGAATGCAGCCTTGAAATATTCTGATGCTGTTTCTTGACAAAAAAATAGCCAGCTACTACCCCTAAAATCTGCTTATTGCAGTAGAAGCCATAAACATGGTGGGACAAAAGGATTCAATTTTTGATTAAGATATGAACCTTCTTGGCATTCTGAGCGGTACTTGGTTTTACACATGATCTGTACCCTTTTAGCATCTACTCTTGGGTGTGACTAAGGAGACAACAAAGCAGACAGTGCTGTTTCTCTTTACCTTTGAAGCTAGATTAACACCCTTGTGGAATTAAAAATCCCAACAATGTATTGTCTGAAATAAATGGTCAAACAATGTATATGGAAATGGTTGATCACATGTTTTAAATGGCTGCAAAGTTTGAGAAGGAAAACGCAAGCCAAATAGCAACTTGTGACATCCTCCGTAAGGGTACATGTGTCTGGTCTGTGAAGAGCTTTGTGCAAGTGTATCTACAACATATGCACAGCTAATTATGGGAGTCTCAGGATCGTTTCTTTACAATTGCTGTGCATGGCTGTTATTTTTAAGGAAATTGTGAAGTTCCCTTATCACGATTCAATGAATGTTGTATTTTTGAGAAACATTTGATGTGATTATCATGCTGTTCCCACATGCATTGGCTTTCTACCTGGCAACTCATGTGACTGGTTATCATTTGTGTTTCCCAGATTGCAAAGAGGTGGTTCAGAAAAGACGATTAGGAAGCTTGGTGTCAAAAAGCTGCTTAAGGCAGAAATTGTGTCCTGTAAGGAGTAGGGAAGACAGAGCATTTATTATGGTGTTTGTACATTATGCCTTTCTGGACAGAGTTTCATTGCCTACCAAAGCATCAGAGTGCTTACCACCACTGCCTGTCATGGCTTAAGGTGCTTTGCCTGTTGGAGACTGGAGGCTGTGTCAGTATGGGATAATAAAGGTTAGGCAAGGTACTTGTCTAGGTGAACAGGTCATTGTTTTTCTACCCAGAACTGTTCTACCTGTGAGCCTCTAATGTTGATGGGTGACTGCTTACTCTCTTCTGAGGCAGAATGCTTCTGAATGTTGGTTGTATTCTTGTATTTAATGACAAGTAAAATTTTCATGGAAAAAAACCCAATTCTGCAGTATCAGGTTGGGTGAAATTCATGGGAGAGTGTATTAAATCATGGGCAGTATTTGTCAGAGATTACTGATCCATATGAGCTAGAAAAATAAAATTGAGTCATCTGAACTGTTTGCTTAGGCACTTTCTAGCATGGAAGTAGGAAGACTGTATTACTCCTTTACTGTAGAAAAATTCAAAGACCTTTGCTAAAAGCCTTTGATGGCTTATGTTATGTTATCAGTGTCTCATGTAAGATTCCCTCTGCTACAGAACAAATTGATACCAGTTCTACTCTATTGCAAATTTCAAATAATCATCTTGAGCGACTGCTGTATATAGCTAGAGCCTTTCTTTCAAGGGCACACTGATGCCTAAACTTAAAAGTCTCAGGGTGTATATCTGCAGGTTTTGTGGATATACGTGTATAAGCTATATATGTGTATTTAAAGATGCAGGGTAGTGTTTGTCAAAGGTTTCTGTAGTTTGTGACAAAAATACTCTCCTTCCTTTTGGTTATATTGCTTAAACTCCATAACCTTAGTATGGTTTTTCTCTTGATCTCCTTTGTGATTAGGCATCATACAATCATAGAATCGTAGAATCATATGGGTAGGAAAGGACCTCTGAGATCATCAAGTCCAACTCTTGATCCAACACCACCGTGGTTACTAGACTATGGCACTAAGTGCCACGTCCAGCCTCATCTTGAAAACCTCGAGGGATGGAGAATCCACCACTTCCCATTCCAATGGCTGATTACTCTCTCTGTAAAGAATTTCTTTCTGATATCTAACCTAAACCTCCCCTGGCACAGCTTAAGGCCATGCCCTCTTGTCTTACTGCTGGTTGCCTGGGAGAAGAGACCAACCCCCACCTGGCTACAACCTCCTTTCAGGTAGTTGTAGAGAGCGCTGAGGTCTCCCCTGAACCTTTTCTTCTCCAGGCTAAACAACCCCAGCTCCTTCAGCCTCATAGGACTTGTGCTCAAGTCCCTTCATCAGCCTGGTTGCTCTTCTCTGCTCAACTTCCTTTGACTTGGCAGTATGGACCTATTTGTATTTGTTTTTCACTTGAGTAAGCCTTTATTTTTAACTTGTATTTTTTAAAACTACATATTTTCTTGAAGTCACTTGGGTTGAAAGCTTTAACATGTGCCACTGTCCTTAGAAAAAATGCAAACACAAAACTTCGTGATTTAAATGGCAGTGTCCAGCAACATGAGACTCTTGGTAGATGAACTGTGGACTTGCATGATTTTTGAAATAATTTAATGCTGTGCATCTGATTAGAGAAGATATTAGAGAGATTTTTGCCTATCTGGACTATTGTAAGTCATTTAATACTTCCCTTGAGATGCCTTTCAACAGCAGCACTTTTTGACACACTTATTAGGGTGTCTGGTTCTGCAAATGAATGGATTTATGGACTCCTGATTTGTAAAAGTTCTTTTTCTTGATATGCAGTGTTACTGCAATAGCACTTATTTCCAGGCTTACAGGAATCTTTCGTGTTTCTTCTGAAATGCTTCATTCTGTCCTCTTTTTTTCCCCACTATTGCTGTGTCTGGTTGTGAGAATAAAAACTTATCGCTCTGTTTCCACAATTGCAATTATATTAACAACCATATACACTTGTTTTTTTTTTCCTCATTGCAGTAACAGAAGGCTTGAAAGTGTAGTGCTATGTAATTCTTTTTTTACATAGGTAATACTTGGAGATTGGAAGGGACCTCTGCAGGTCATCTGGTCCAACACCTCTGCACAAGCAAGGGGGCTCAGAGCTGGTTGCCAGGGCCTTGTCTGGAAGGCTTTTGACTGTCTCCTAGGGTGGAGACTCCACAACCTCCCTGGGCAACCGGTGCCTGTGTTTGACCACCCTTACAGTCAAAAAAGTGTTTCCAGATGTTCAGAGGGAACCTCCTGTGTTTCAGCTTTTGCCTGTTGCCTCTGATCCTGTCACTGGGCACCACGAAGTAGAGCCTGACTCTGTCCTGTTTGCGCTCTCCCTTTATGTATTTATGTACATTGAGCTCCCCTTGAACCTTCTTCAGGCTGAACAGTCTCAGCTCTCTCAGCCTTTCCTCACAGGAGAATTGCTCAAACAAAACCAAAAACAAATCTATGAACACATATTTTGTTAAGCACTACTTAATAGTAACGTACCTGGTTTGTCAGATTTTGTCACTGAAAGGCTTTAGCGAGTGCAACAGGAACAATGACCCCTAGGTAAGGGTGAGAATTTAATAGATTGCTTGCAGCCACCTAATTGTGCTTAGTGGTTTATTTTGCAAATCTTGTAAGGAATTCCCTGGAACTTTAAGATTTCCCACCCATTATTATGAATGTATCTACCTTTTCACTTTAATTTTATTTGAAGATTTGCTTACAAATAAGCTTTGTTTTCACAGCATACTTCATCCATTTGTATTTCAGACTGAATGACAGTGATCAATAACATTGGTAAAGTACTGTGTTGACTGAACAGTTCCTGCTAGAGTTATGCATGTGTTTATGGAGAAAGTTGTTAAATTTCTTAGCAGTTGGAATGTTTTCAGCAATGAGGTTTTGAATTAACAGATATATAAAAGTCAGTTTCCTAAAGGTGGGTGATGTGACTTGTGTAGAACCTAGCATGTGCTTCTCACTTGCTGCCTGAAGGCCAACTCATGTGTTCAGCTCCTGAACATCAGGTTACTAAGCCTGTGGTCACACTGCTGTCCTGACTGTGACCAAGCTTCCTTGAAGAGATTACTGCTCCCAGTGGCTTGTTGCTGTCTGTCCCCATGAGCAGTTACTGCCCTCCTTGGATATGCTGGAATGACAGTGATATGTAGTCACTTTGTAAAGCTGTTATAATTATGTTTGTTTAAACACATCACATATCCCCTGCTCCCACCTCTTCCTCTGTTAAAGTCTTTAAGCTAGTACAGCTGATTCTAGCAGAGTCAAGTTAGGTTTCTGCCTGACTTGGAATGGAGGTAAACTCAAAGGGATGCTATCTTGGGATTAGGGTTATAAGGGTATGAGATAAAAAATAAGCAACTGAAATTGATACACTTTTATTTACAGCTGAATTAGTATTGGACAGAAACCTTACTGAAAGGGATTTAGGTACTTAATTTAGGCTGATTTAGGTACCTAATTTACATTTTGAAAAGTCAGTTCTGAATGCCATCTGTTCATGATGTATCATCAAAAATGTTATTTAATAGAAGCATTCAAAGAACTTAATTAAGCAAACAATCTTTAAATAATTTTTCGTCTCCCAAAATGTGAAGGGGGTGCACAGAATGGTTTTCCCCCTTCTCCAGTATATAAATTTACAGTAACTTCTTGCAACGTTGCTAGTCTGAATTATTGAAAGCTTTGAAACTTAGAGTGACTGTGTATTTGGTAGGGCTTTTATTGCACAGATGCTGTGGAGGCAAAGGTGGTGTTTTCTATGACTCTGCAGGCCATTGCTGTTAGAAGATTATTTTCAGGGTCTTCAGCTCCCTGTGAGTATAATAGGAAGGGAAAAGCTGATACAAGTTGAGTTCTTAACCTTGGTTCCTATTGGTAGATAATCCTGTTTTATTTGATCAGCTAGGATTTGACACCACTAATTTTGTGAAGCTGGCAGTTTATGTATGTTGTCGTATGTGATTTATTATTTTTACTGATCTCTTGAAAAGTTTAATGAAACTTAAATTAAAAATAAAGCTGTTATCAGTGTGCACACATCTGTCCATCATTCTGATTTTTTATGTCAGAACTGTATAGGAAGCATACACCTGCTGAACAGTGTCTTACTGTTTAGAGGTGGGTTCTTAAATTGATACTAAATTGTGGCTTTCAGTACACACAGGGTTAAGTGAAAAGGTTGCAGTAATATCTAGTAAGCTTTTTTCCTTTAATGTGCTCATTAGCCGTGGCAAGTGCAGGTTTTAGCACATGTCAGTAATTTACATTTCATTGCTGAGTGGCTGCCCTTGTTCAAGAGTTGTTTTTAAGCCTGATGAATATACTTGTGTTGGGAATAAACTGAGTAGAAGAATTGAAAGCCAAATACCCTGCCAGGCTTTTCAATGGGTGCTGAAGTTTCTAGTGGGTCACTGATTAGTAATGCATGGAGCAGCAGAAAAATGCAAAGATGATGTCTAGAAAGGTTACTTCAGGTAGGTTTTACCATCAAACCCCTCTTTCTTTGTAACTACCTTTATAGCCATTTTCCTCAAAATTTCTCTCTTAGCGGCCTTCTCTTAATGTGAGAATATGGTACATTAGATGGACATCCCAACTAGGTTACTTAGAGGTGACACAGGAAAGTAACACTCATGCAATGAGTCCTAGAAAGAGATGATCTTCTGGGCTGTGCAGTTTGCTGCTGTCAGATTCTGATGATAGGGGTCTCAGGGAATTTTACTCTGGTATTTTTTACTTTCCTCTGCCTCATCTGATACTGACGGCTTGAAGATGTGTCATTCTCTGCAGTAATAGCAAATATGTGTGTTGGGATGCAATAGCGTTGCTGTTGGCAATTGAGGTGCAAGACAAAGGTTGCTAGCTTTTGGGGGAAAATTGATGCTTTCATGTAGCAGCAGCTTAGTTTGGTAACAAAACCATATGATTAACTAAATGTATTCTTGCTATTTTCCAAGCTGCTCTATTTTCAGAGCACTATGTGGAAACTTATACTGTGAAATTATACTTTCCTTTGTAGAGAGGCCTGCATATATTATGTGTCCGAAAGGATAGGTATTGCTGAATTTACATATGTACACAGACAACTGAGCATTTTTATTCCAGATGCCTGTTAAGATCATAGTGACATGTTCTTCAGAGCTCTCGCAAAAGAGTGCTGGTGCTTGCTCTCTCCCACTCTCTCTGAGGTATTGTGAACACTGTTTATATTCAAGCTACTTATTATACAGTTTGGGGATGGGGAATGCATTAAACATTTAGAATGGGGGGGAAACCAGCAAAAGATATTCCAGAACATTCTTGTGAATAAAACCTGCCAGTTCATTGTGTAAGAATTAGTGAACCCTTTTATTAGCTTATCTGAACATTAGGTGCATATATTTAAATGAGAATGTTTGCAGAAAGTAGAGCCATTTGAATATTTTTCACATGCTGGAAATATTTTCATAGCTGCCTTGGTCAGATTTGGAATTCCTATTGTTGATTTGCAAAATAGTTGCTATTTGGGTTGTCTGGGAAGGCTGATGCCTTTAGCACAGTGCTAACACCTAAAAGGTATCTGAAGTGGTAACTCAGAATCTTGATTGAGACAGTGACTAGACAACAACTACTATTTTGTGAGTTAACAAGTAGCAAAGTATAGATATTGCTGGAGAGACATTTTTGGTTATGAGCCAAGACAGTTTTCACAGCTTGTTATAAAAAACCTCAGGAAAATTATGCTTTTTTTCATGAATAAACTTGAGTCAGATATTTTGCCTCATAGTCAGGACACTTCCATGTTCTTTACTCTCTCAGACACCTGGAGATACTTGTGTGGAAAAGAGTCATGGAGACTAGCAAAGAGGTTGCCTGAATAGAGCTTTCACAAAAGTGGGGAGAACATTTTACCCTGTAAACTTAGAATGATTTTAGTTTCTTTTTCAGTAGTAACTCATAAAATATTTGCAGATTTCTGTCTTAGAGTTGCCCTGCGGTTCTGATTGGATCAAATAGGGGAGGGGGTGAAGAGTGCTTTCAACTAAGATTCCCTCTTGCAGGTTTATGGAGGGGCAGGCTTCTGGGATAGGGCTTAGTCTCTGCTGAACAGGTCCTCTAAATCGAACCTACTGCTGCCTGGCTAAAAGAAGTTCCTCCTGATGGCTAAAAAACCCCCTGTGGCTGTTGTGTGTGCTGCTGCCCTAGTCATTTAGGTAAGATTAAGTTGTACTCTAAGGCACTGTGTACTGTATGTATTTGTGTACATGGTTGTACAGTTACTCAAGGCAGGAGAACTGCTTGCTTTCTGGTTCTTATGACTTCTGGTGCTTTGTTTCTTTTCTTGATTGAGGAAGAGTTGTGGCTTGTACCTTCCTGTAGGTGATTTGGTAGGAATGGTTTATAGCTGTGAATGCTAGGACAAAGCTGTTACTCCACTAAAGGTAACTCTGAGTAGATAAATGATTCTTTAGAACCAGATCTGATCTCAAAATGTCTGTTGTTCCTATAGGTTGGTTGTTTTGTTTTTTGGGGGGGAGGAAGTTGTTTGTTCCCTTAGTTTAAATTTTGAATTGGCTTTTATGGAGCAAGAGGCAGATTCTTGTCAATCAAATAGGTGTAATCCATAACCACATTTGTCTTCAAGGAGATTTTTGATAGAAGGTGTCCATGAATTCAACACCCATGCAGCCCATACTACGGTGTCTAAAGGATACTTTTCAAGTTGGTAACTTGAAGTAATAGGTATTGCAATGTAAGTGGTACTTCAGGCATTAATTTTTGCATCCCAAACCTTGATTAAAAGTTTGTATTCTTTGCAGGACAGTGAGTATATATGAGTTCCTGTGTATTTTAGGAAGCCAGAGAGTAATATATGTAAGGGGATATTGCAATTTCTTATTTTCAGTGTATATTTTCATTCTTCTTGCAGAAAGACCATGTTATTTTAAGATGGTACCAAACTGAAACGCTTGAATTTTGTAAGACTGTTACTTTTATTGATGGGTTCAATAAATGCTTAACAATGTTGTTAAGTAATTCCTGTAGTAGCCGTATTACAGAGCTGTGACTTCTTTTGGTAAATGAAGTAGGCTACCCAAATACTGTGTGTGCTGTTGCATGTACAGAAGCTGAAAGTGCATTACATCTGTATGTGGAGAACATGGCTCTTAGCACAAAAGGGCTGCTCAGGAATCCAGTGTGTAAATTTTCTTTTCAAAGGCAGGCAGCAGGTGTGCTGCAGAGTAGTGCTTCCACCTATCCCACCCAGAGGAGTGCAATTTAATTTGCTCTGGCTGGAATTTAGAAAGAATTTCCCTGCCCAGACTGTTGGGCAAGGCATCTCGCTAGCAAGCTGTGCCCAATCTTATGGTATTAAATTCGAAACCAACATGCTAAAATAACATCAGGCTTTTTAAAAGCAGGTTACTCAAAAGATAACAAAATTGCCAAATGAAGACTGTTCCCTTTTGGGTCTTCTGTGTGTGTGTAGGCATTGACACAGTTTGGTGTTACATAGTTGCTTGGTTGTTTCCCTGGGACTTTTGTTTTACTTGGAGGCTGAATTTTTTTGTGTTCCTTCTTGAGTGTTTGGCTTCAGAACAGTATTCAAACCCAGCACTGGGCACATGTATATTTAATTTATCTGGGAAACTTTGTCTATTTCTATCATATTTGTGACTTCTATATATGTTAATGTATTTATTCTCAAAACATCTTGTTGCTCTTGAGATGAGCAGGGGAGGATCCTGTCCTGCCACTTCCTTGCATAATCTCTTTTTTTTGTTTGTCTTTGTTTAAGAAGGTCTTGGCTTTTCATATAGGAGGCACAGAGAACTCAGAAGATAAGTGACCTTATTTTTGGTTATTTCCAGTTGCAAGGAACAATTTCAGATAGTCTGATGTCTAGTGGGTGGAGTGTGCTCTCATTGTAGTGAGTTTTCATGGTACCTGAGAGCTAGACTCTCCCTAGAAGGTTGTGCAAATTGAGATTTTCTGTGGCTTATAAACCAAAATATAGGTAACTTTTTAATTGGAATAGTAAAGGCATTATTTATGGTATATCATACTGAGCATGATACAGTATGGTTTCGATTCTGATTTCAGAGTTGTTAATTGAAGTCCTCCAGCTTCTGTATGACACTCCTTTTCACCTCATTATAAATAACAATTTAAATAGTATTAGTTGTTCTTTCTCTTAATTTTTTCACTGAAAGTTTTAGCTTTTTGCAGATGCTGAGAGAAATTCTTGTGTAAGAAATCCTTGGAGTGGAAGACTTGAGTCCAGTGAGATTCAGAATTTGACAAAAGTACATTCAATTAACGGAATTTCCAAAGAGTGAATAAAGGGCAGAACTTTCAAAGTTCTGCAGTCATACAGACTGGCTCTACCTCTCAACTATACCTTATAGAATAGTGTAACCAACCAATGTCTTGTAACCAAGACATTATATTAAAAACCGTCTGTATGACAAGAAATTAATCTACAAGATTTTTGTTTCAGATGTTATGTTAGATTGTGTAGTAGGTTATAGTTGTGGGTTTTTTTTTTTACAGCAGCTTTTTTTTTTATTTGGTTACTTCCAACTATACAAAAGACTTTTCCAGTCATTTCAGTGCTTGATAACTTCAGGGTTCATTGCCCCTGTACATTTTTCAAATTATTAGTTTCCTAATGTGTACAGCTTTAATTTACCCCCTACTGGTATCCTTAAATGGGTTTTCAAGAATTTTAAAAGTGGGCTACTATAGTTGTATTTCAGTGTTGGTCCTGACTGACAGAATTTCTTAAGTAGCCTGCACAATTAAAGGGATGGGAGGTTCAAGCAACCCCTATGGCAAGAAGCTAAAGATTCTCTTAAATAAATTTGTATTTGCTTTCCTGGAGTGCTTTTGCTTTGCTTATTTCCGGTAATTTGCCTGTTGCTTTTGCAAGTGCTTTTCCTCTCCATTGTAACTTTAATGTGTTAAATTCTGTATCTGTTTTTCTAACATGAAATACTTGATGTTAAAACATTTGCTTTGTTTAAAAAATAACAACTACAAATCTGATACACTGCATATCTCACAGCACTGAAATATCTGTGTGGCGTGGCTTAAAGAATTGAGCACACATATTGTATCCATGGAAGGGTGTATTACTGTGGATTTGCATATTATGTTCTGAATATAATTCAGGCTGTTGCTTTAGCTCCAGCAAGAGCCAGAAAACTACAAAACTATTTTGTTTTGAACTTAGTTTGAATTTTCCATTACAGCCTAAAATTGAAGAAGTAATGATAAAATGTCTGCAGTATGAACATGCATGAGCTGAAGTGTATATGTCTTTGAATCATTCAGCATTCTGACACGTTTTCTCTGGAAAAAGTATTGTTCATGCGGACTTCAACATCAGGCATTCTTCTTGCAGTTACACTCGAGTGTTGTCTTTTCCTCTCCCCCTTGAGTCTGTTTTTCTGGTAGTTTTTTTCCCCCTGTTTTCTGGCTACTGGTATGGCTAGGAGAGGTACACAAATCTGTTCTCATATTTGATGTTCCACAGAACTGAAGACTAGGAAACTTGTGCCCAAAGTTTAAAGCTAGATAAAGAGCAATAGAAGAATAGGGGGGACCCCCCCAACCCAAAATTCCCCCCAAAATTCTTGTCTATGAGTTATGATTCCAGTCCAGCTAATTTTTGTAAAGTCTGCATTATCAGTCAGTGCAGGAATGGTTTCTTTCGTGTGACTCCATGAACAAAATATTTATATTGCCAGGTATTCTCAACGTCATGATACTACCATAAAAATGCAGGCATTGCAACTGCTTTTGAAAAGTAGTAAAAGAAAACAGCCTTTGGGAACGAGAAAATATCATCCCCTTTTAAGGAGGTTCTAGTGTAGCATGTTTTTATCTTGCTCTGCTAGAATGAAATAAACTGGCTGGATTCCATTCTACGAATGACAAACCTTCCTGAAATATTTGGACTGAAAAGCTACTGCAGGGATAAGTTAGAGGAGTTAAAATGGAGATGGAACCTGGCTAATAAAAAATGTAAATAACGAATAATGAATAAATAATGAAACCTAAATAATAGGTTTCAGCACAAATGAATAAAAGTTTTTAGGCTGTGTTTCTGTGATAGTTGAATGCCAGTGATAAAATGAGTGATGTAAAGTAATTAATGTTACTATCAAGAGTTTAACTTCTGATTGCTTACTTTCCTATTTGAGTATAACATTCATGATTTGGTCTTGTATTTCTGTAAGTCAGATAGCTGGAGTTTGGCCTTTGTTACTGTCTTGTAACCAAGTTACAAGCTTGAAGTTTCTCCTTCACATTGGAAAGTATTCTGAGGATTACTGTAGGTATCACTTTTAATGTAGTAACTGTATGTTAATTATTCCAAAACTGAGATTGATCATCATGCTGTACTGTTGCAAAGTACAAAAACCTGAACCTCAATCTTGGAAGTTCTCAGCTTATGACTTAGAGGTCACTTTTTGAGCAGGTGTTTTTTTTTCCTTTGGTTTGGTTTTTGTTGTTGTTTTTAAGAGTGGAAAACAACTGAGATGCTTTGGTGAGCAGGTAAGGAAATGCTATTAGGCATCAAGCAGTTGGCATGTCTTGCTGCTTTTTTGAATTGTGTGTTTTAAAGGAATTTAGCACTCAGCTACATTATCTGAATTGTAAGAACCTATAATGGAGACACTTCCCTAAAACAAGGATCCAGTGTGATCTTCCAGGGAGTTTTGAAACTGCTGAAATATATAATGGTGATTTTAAAAAACTGCTCTGAACTGTTTAATGTACTATAACTTTCCATTACTGAGGCAGGTGACATTTACTGGATAATAGTGCTTATATACAATAGTTGAGTCTTAATTCTTCATACCTTTCTTAAAAATTAAACTGACTGTAAGACAATATGTGTGGAGATCTATGTACAAATGGTATATGTATTTAGACCAAGAGGAGAACATTTAATGTATTAAGCATTGACAAATTAATTTTTCTTCAGGTTCCAAATCTATTGTGGAATTGGAGCTCCATATGAGTAAGTAAAACAGAAACTGTCCTTTCTCCAATGTGTTCAGTCTGTTTGTGAAAAGGTGTGGTAAACAGACCAATGAGAGAATCATTATAAGACAGCAGAAGTATAAAATACCTTTAAAAAATATGTACATACGTAAACTAGTTGAGAGATAATACACTGGAAGGAGAGCTTGAGATTATAGGGTGAATGTAATTTTAATTTTGTGAGCAGCAAGAACTCTTGTATGAACCATTTATATATACATTTGCAATGAAGAGATTTGCTCTTAGCACAAAGTTTGCTATGTGTTTTCTGATCTAATGTTGCATAAATAGCAGTGAAGATATAGTCCTGGAGGTGAAGAAAGTTTGCTTGTAAGAGCAAAGGTTGAAACAACTACAATCACAGGTTTGACTGTTTAACACTTAAATGACACTCCATTTTTAAAGTGTAATGCTGGATATTGCAATGTATAGTAAATTTAATTACCTTACAATATCAGTCATGTCTGACTTTTTCTGTGTTAGAGCAGAATCCAAAGAAGAATCCAAAGCAGAATCCATGCTCACCAAATCCCTGTTGTGCTCAATGTCATATGCACATGTATGGTGAAAATCTGGTTTATACCTTTTTCCATTTTTTCCAATTCTGTTGGCATCTGAAGAAAAATAATAAGGTGTAAGCTAAAAAATAAATGGGGAAGAAAAACCTGGGGCCCTAAATGGGAAACCATAGTCCCTACAACCACAAAAAAAGTCTCAATCCCCACCAGTCTTTCGAAAATAGAGAAATGGAAGCAGTCCTTGTGACTGCGTAAAGCAGTATTTAAAGGTATGGGCATTTGTCTCTGCTCTTTTCAGTTACCTGTCAAGCTTCTGCAGTGGGAAGAGTCTCATGTCCTCCATTAATAGCAACTTTTTAACATAAATCTTGTGTAAAATGTGATCAGCAAAGGCTGAGGATTTTCTAACCTTACATATTTATTGTACAATATAAGCTTGAGACTACTTAATGTAACTTTTTGTTTTGTTTTCATGAAGGATAACCTATTGATATTAATTCATAAAAACTAGGATTAGGGACCTGGTATCTGGACTGTAGTCCTTAAAATTCGAGGACATAGTTGCCTAAGTGTGATAGTATTGTTCTTGGTTTTTGTAGTTTTGGAACTTCCCCTTCTTATACACAATATTTTGAATTCTTTTGAAATGTATTTATATTCAGAGTGGAAAACGTTATTTATTCCAGATATGAGTTAATGAGTTCCTTATTTTCACGTGTCTGTCCTGTACTGAAAATCTTGGGAGTCAGGATATTTGTTTGTTCTTCCAAAAGAAAGTCTGTCTTAAGCACCAGTTCTAGTTCATAAGCCATTTTCTGTATGGGAGTATCTTCTGTCAGAGTAGCTCATTTTTTTTTTTTTTTTTTTGTATAGCTGGTATCTCCAACTCTCTTGTCAGTACTCATTTAGTTGTCTTATTTTTGAATTTCTAAGTTGTTGGAGAGATGATGAGCATTGATTTTTGCACACAGAGACTAAGAAATATGCCCTTCAGATTGTTTTTTTCAAAAATATTTACAGATTGAAATTTTGACATAGAGAAGGAATAAATTTAATTTGTCTCTGAGAAGTTAATGAAATCTTGCATTATGATAATGTAGAAAGATCATTGCAACAGGATATTTAAAATAAACAAGTATTTCTCACTGGAAGTGATGATTCTTATTTGTTCTGAAACTTTGCCAATCCTTTACATTCATGGTTTCATGCTTACTTTGCATCCATTTGAGATTTTTTTTTGTATGTTATGTTTGTGATGATTTAGGTAGTGCCCAAAGGGTAAGGCCAGGGGAAGGAGTTCTACTGATGCAGAACTGGTTTTCAGCAATAGCTCTGAAGCTTGTCAAAGTTTCTAATTTGGATCAGTTCCTTCCCACATTTTCCCTGATTAAAGGCATCCTTGTTTGGGAATTGGGAAAGATAATTTTTTTTAACAAGTGATTAACAGGCAGTGTCAATCATTCTAAAAGTTTCTATGATGGGACCAATTACTCTTTGGGAGGATGATCTAGACTTGCATGGTAAATTCTTATCTGTTCTAGCTTTTCCTCCTCGTGGAACTCCAGAGTGTTTGTTTCTAATCCTGCTGTAGCTCCTGCTGCCCGTGGTACTCGGGTTGCTCTGCAAAGCAAGGAATGGGAGCCATAATACCCTCTTCCTTCTTGTGAAACTGCACCTTTGTAAAAATGTCCACATCTCTATAAACTAATGTTTTCCTGCTGTTGCAAGGAGGTTTTGGCCTTGATCGTGTTCCTGCCATCTCCCTTGTGCTAGGTCTACTATTTATGGAGTCATCTAGAGCAAGCTTAAAAGTAATCCAGAAAGAGAAGTTGGCAAAATGCAATGAATTAGGTGTGAAAAATGAAAAGTCTGGCAGTCAGAACCCCCCCACTTTTTTTCTGTGGCAGAATGGCACTAGATGGTCTTTGTTGCCATGGTGCAACACTTCTGGTGATTGACAATTAAATTTCCTATTTGTTCTGTCTTAGGCTGAGCCCATCAGAACAAGCCTCTTGCTGCTTGCTACCTGTTGTATTGTTAGCAGGTGACCACAAGGATAATGAAGGGACTTTTGAGAATGTAAAATCAGGCTTTCAAATTGCTCTGGCATGCTGCATTTGTTCCCTGTGTGCATTTGTGCTGTGATGCAGTTGAGATCTCTCCTTGTGTCTTTGCCTTTCTTCTTTGGTTCAGGGGGTAAAATGTAGTCTTTCGGATGCTTTTTTTACTCATAATATCTCGCAGTATAGTCTACCTTTAAGGATTTTTTGCTGTAGCTTTGAGGAACATCTAGATGCACATCCTTTATGCATTCAATTTGCAAGTGAAAATCCAGTTTTCTAGGAATTTCAAGGTAATTCTAGCCCAGTGGATAAACTGGAGATTGAACTTGGTATAACTTAGCTGAAATACTAAAGTAGAAAAAGTTTTTCTGGATACCATGATCTTATTTACTATCTTATGCAGTTACATCAGTTTGCATTAAAATCAAATATATATATATATACACACATAAAAATTGATAGTTTTCTAGTGTCTACTTATCCAAGTTTCACTCCCCTCTTGCCATCCCTATTTCTGTGGGGACCTTTGGAAAGAAAGAAATACAAACTTTTCAGACAGATTGCTGTCATTTAGTAGACCGATTTCCTCTACAGGCTAAAGTTTTGAAATTTAGGCTCTGCAACTGTTTAGCCCGCTTAATTTCAAGTACGTGCTTATTTACAGGATCCAGATTTGTTTGTCTAATTACTTCATAGCCTGAGTGAAGCCAGGCTGTCCAACTCTCAGATCCATCTGTTGGGAAGGGGGGGCAAGGAGCTTGATTTGTGCCTGTTCCAAAAAGCCTGTTCCACCCTTAGCCATCAGACGAAATTTATCTTTCAGATTCAGAGTTGGTGGTATTCAGGAATACATGGCAGATAGTTTTGTTGCAACACATTATCCTGAGCTCTGAATAGTTGTGGTCCATAGGGAGCAGGGCCACAAGGGATCTCAGGGATTGCTTCGTTTTAAGTGCTTGTAAATTCTCTGATGCTGCATATCAATGCATATTATTGACTTGTTTCATTTATGACACTGAGATACTGAGAGGTTGTTATGCCAAAGTTCTAGCATTATGAATGATGTCATACTGCCTGTTCATCACATTTTGTTCTTTAGATTTAAATTGCCCAGTTCTGCTGTCATTTCCTCACGGTAGCCAAGAAGTATAATGTACGCATACTTTGAAAATAGTTTGAAACTTCTGTAATGTTCAGTGATGTTAATGGTCACACATTGTTCTTACTTTTACACGGAAGGCAAAGAACTAAGGGCCAAATCTGCATTTTTGATCATCTTCCTGGTTGTGATTATGCTTAAATCATCAGTAAATTCAGGGTGGTGTGAGCCTGAACAGTCATCATAAGGTTTAATTTGGTTTCTGAAGATACAGTATAAATATAATCATGATCACCTTACTTTGAAAGCATTGTAGAACGTCTGGAAAAATACTGAACAGATTTTTTTTCAGCATGCAGGCATATAATTAATATCTTTTGACTGCAAGCTCGGTGTAACATCTCAATAACACAGTGCTAATTTTTCATTACTTGTTGACTTCTAAATGTATTTTCATGTTTGGTTGTTTTTTTTTTTCTGTCCTCCCCTTGAAAAACACAAGCTAAGGTATTGCAAAGTGTTCTTACTTATCAAACTATGTGCTTGTGTTCTGTATTCATTTGAAAAGCTTCACGTGCAGCTTTAGGACAGGAGAAATAGAATCATAGAATCATAGAATCATACGGGTTGGAAAGGACCTCTGAGATCATCAAGTCCAACCCTTGATCCAACACCACCGCGGTTACTAGACTATGGCACTAAGTGCCACATCCAGCCTCATCTTGAAAACCTCCAGGGATGGAGAATCCACCACTTCCCTGGGCAGCCCATTCCAATGGCTGATTACCATCTCTGTAAAGAATTTCTTTCTGATATCTAACCTAAACCTCCCCTGGCACAGCTTAAGGCCATGCCCTCTTGTCTTACTGCTGGTTGCCTGGGAGAAGAGACCAACCCCCACCTGGCTACAACCTCCTTTCAGGGAGTTGTAGAGAGCGATGAGGTCTCCCCTGAGCCTTCTCTTCTCCAGGCTAAACAACCCCAGCTCCCTCAGCCTCTCCTCATAGGACTTGTGCTCAAGTCCCTTCACCAGCCTGGTTGCTCTTCTCTGAACCTGCTCCAGCACCTCAATATCCTTCCAGAACTGAGGGGCCCAGAACTGGACACAATACTCCAGGTGTGGCCTCACCAGTGCCGAGTACCGGGGCAGAATCACCTCCCTGCTCCTGCTGGCCACACTGTTCCTGATCCAGGCCAGGATGCCATTGGCCTTCTTGGCCACCTGGGCACACTGCTGGCTCATGTTCAGCTTCCTGTCAATCAGCACCCCCAGCTCCCTTTCTGCCTGGCTGCTCTCCAGCCACTCTGTGCCCAGCCTGGAGCGCTGCAGGGAGTTGTTGTGGCCAAAGTGCAGGACCCGGCACTTGGCCTTGTTGAACCTCATCCCGTTGGAATCAGCCCAGCTCTCCAGTATGGCTGTATTAAGAAAGTCTTGTGCCCATGCATTTTCTTCATATGCTCTAACATTGGGGTTAATCTGCTCTAACATTTGAACTGTTTGTTATTCTGTTTGTCTTCTAACAAGTTTGCTGCTAACTTTCTCTGCTGAATTCCAAAAAGCTGCTTTGGTGCTGCTTTCACCTGTAAAGATATGACCAAGATATGGTCCTTGATAATGTGAAGTATTGTTTTAGCTACAGTGATCCTCTGCTGTTTCTCCCCCTCATCATTCTGTCCCTTTTTTTCTCCATGGCTGCCTGGTTTTCCTTTAGACTAATGTCTATTTTGTGTTAAACATCTCATTGAGCATTCTCTGCAAAGCTGAAGACTTTTTCCAAACTAAAACCAAATGGCCTAGAAAATAAGGTGCTGCTAACTTTCTCTGCTGAATTCAATGCAGTAATTCCAAGTGCTTCTCCCTCCTCCAGGCAAACTAAAAATACATAACTTGAATCCTATTTAAAAAAAAGTCAATAGATCTAATACTCTCAAAAGATAAATTGTATTAAATTATATTTTCAAGTGGTTAATTGATTTGCCTATTTGTGGCTCAAATTTATTATTTAATTGGTAAGATGGAGTACTTACCGATGAGCAAGGAATCTTTCTTACCTTACATACGTATTCAGGATGGCTTTGTGCAACGCTGGCAGATCACGTTTTAAATTAAGTGTGAATTAATGATTAAACAAATGCTACTTTTACATCATGCAGAATCTTGTGTGGTTGTGCAACTCATAGGACTATTTTGTGTTGTATGAAAAATGAAGCGGGTCTTCATGAGCCTAGATGATCGGGAGGACTAAGATTACACTTGTTAGTGTTTGCCATTTCCTTTGTGCATACCTGATTTCTTCTCTTTATCTTCGTGTAATCAGCAGCTATATCCATTGCCAGGATCTAATTGAACTTAATGAAGAAAGAGGTTCTGCTGTTAAGCTTCCGCATTCTCTGCTCTTTGTGCTGCTCACAGTGCTAAAAAGAGATGAGTTAACATAAACCTGAGTAGGCTGTTTAACCTTCTTTCTCTTCTGGAAATGTAGATGCAATAACATTTGCAGCTGAAAAGGCTCATTCGCAGTTTCTAATGTTTAAGGATGCAAATGAAGCATTTTGTCTTTTCTGTCGCCTGGAGGTGTTAAGCAAGGAAACAGAGAGAGGTTTCTAGGATTAGTTCCACAGATTTCTTTTATCATGTAAAAATCAAGGGTGGTTTCAATGCCATGAAGTAAAGAAAAGCAATATGGAAACCATCCAGGGAAAATTCTCAAGTTTCTCTTGTTTCTCCCTAAATTTTCTTGGTATTTGTTACTCCTGATGTAGTGAAATACTCAAGCCTTTTGCAGCACTCCAGGGCTAAGTTCCTGTGCATTTGGGTGGTGTGTGTGTAATGTTTCATAGATGGTGAAGCAATTAAGCATTAACAGTGGCATGTCATGCAAACTCCTGTATGTTCAGGTTTTATATTTTATATTTGAGAAATGCTTCGAAGTTCAGATAATTCAATATTGAATTTAGGTTCTGGAGAGACAAATATATGGATCATCTAAAGCTTTTAATGGTTTCAAAGTGAAATTATCAAGTTTGGATTTGATCAGCAAGCTGAAGTTCTAAGTGAAAACTTTTAAGTGTAGAGTCATAGAGATGTTCTCAGTCTCTTGTGCTCTGAGTCCTTGGAAAAAGCTACTTTGGTGCTGCTTTCACCTGTAAAGATATGACCAAAGATATGATTTTTTTCCACTTAGAAGTTATAATATATACTATGAAATGTTTGGTGAATGAGAGTGTTTAATTTTGAAATGCAGAATTAAATCTGTTTAAGCACACTTATTCTTTGTGTATATAATCTATGATAGTATGAGTTCACAACTTTTATCTTGTTGAGGAAGATGTCTACAGATCAACCTGATCCTTAGTTTTGACTTTGTAAACTTATCACTTCTGTGGAATTAAAGGGTAGATGACTTTAAAGTTTATTTAAAAGCTATTTTCCATGCAACATTTGTGCTGAAGGTGATGCTGACCATCTAATTTTATTCTAGTCACTCCCTCCTGTTTATGCAGGAGGTCCTGCATCTTTCCTGAGGTGGATACTTTTTTGGGACAGTGAAGTTAAATAGCCTTAGTTTGTGTTTTTTATACTGGTTCAGCAACTGTGTCTTTTGTTTAAGCTGAGTTTTAGAGTAGTCAGAGTTCTCTCTTCCCACCTCCAGCATTTGAATATACATATACTACATTTAAAAAAACCCATAAATATGCCTATATATATAATATATAGCTGTATGCTGTTCCTGCATTCTGTTCCCAATATGCTTCAGAGGAAGCATGATTGGGGCTTGGATGGGGCCTGTTTACATTTGGTCTGTCAGAAGTTCTGTTCATACTGGTAGCTGATGAATGGGTTTTCATGCCTCTGCATAGTTTAAACTATACTTTGGAGACCAGTATTAACAGATTCACACCAGGGCTAAATGAATCAGTTAATATGTCTTAGAGTGATGGTTTAAAGGGAGTTTATAAACACATCTCCCTCCCCATGCCAAAGGTTAAACATGGAAAGCGGTATCTGGTTTATTTCCAAGTGGATGAGTATCGTCTAGTTTTCATTTTTTGGGTATTACTGCTCAGCAGTTACCTTTTTTCTTAAGGTAGTGATTTTGAAAATGCTTTATTGTTCTTTAAACTCAGTTTTTAAAAGTGAGATGAACTTCTTGCTGTTGTGTTCAGTTTTAGGTAAGACTTTTTTATTCTGCTAGCTTTTTCTTTTCAAAAGAAACACTTCCAATGTATTACTTTCTCTTACAGTATGTACTCCTGTTTGAGACAGAAAATACACATATTTAAAATGGCACAGTACAGTGTGACAGTATAGTGTCGCATAGGTTGTGTGGTGGGTTCTGACCTCTGAATTGCCATGTGTTCTGGAGCCAAGTAACAGTTTTGATTTTGAAGTAGAATTTGGAACAAGCCATGAGATCTAACGGTGTGGGAAGCACAGTTCTTTGTCACCACCTACTTCCTCTAGCAAGGTGGATTGGGCACTGTCGCTTTTCCAATTGTCAATTTACATTTTGATTTCAAGGCTAGTTGCTGTCACAGTCTCCCTGCCTGCTGCTTCTAGAACTCAAGGTGATTGTAATAATTCATCTCCTTCCAAAACCCTCAAACAAAACAAAAGCCAAACCTCCAGAAATAATTACAGTAGCCTAAGGCTGGTATAGTCAGAGAACACTATGCTACAGCATAGTGATAGATATGCTACAGCATATCTATCCATTTATTTACATCACATACTGCATTCACTCTGTAAGCCTGTACAGAAGGCTGTAATTTGCTTTTCTTCAGCATGGCTCTCTTTGTAAAAATACTTGTTCTAATGAAGGATGTTATTGTACAGTTAGTATTGTCTTTCCTTTCATGTGTGTACATAAATGTGTGTGTATTCTGGAGATCCTTTGCCTTCAGAAGTTCTGCTTATTTCATTCTAAACAAGATTGGAGGAACTTTTTTTTTCACTGAACTGCTGCAGAGTTACTACTTTTGGTCATCCATGACAATACCTAGGCTTGTTACTGCTTTAAGTAACAAGCTTTTTCCAGCTTAAAATAAGTCTGCATAGAATGAAATTTTCTGTTTTTTTGGTACTAAATTTGCAGATTGATGCTTGGACATATCACTAGGCACTCCTGCATATGTTCTGAATTCTCAGCCTTCAGGATAGCAGCAACAGGGCCCAGGTATTTGAGCTGATTAGGTTGTTTCTGTGCATCTAGCAGAAAGCTTCAGGATGTTCTTCCATGTCCACCACATCCTATTGTAGAGGATTTTATCAGTTCAGTATTTCCTACGTTATTGAGTGGATGCTTCTTATTATGTATTCTTATATATCCTTGTGGGATTCCTTCCTGGTGTTGAATGGACAGTTCCTTCCTGTATTGTGAAGTGATTTGTTATGCCCTCATCTTTTTCAACAGATGTCAGTGTGCCTGCTGGTGGTGTGTTTTTTTTTTTTTCCCCCCCCTGCCCCGTATCTTGTCTGAATCTTGTTTGTCTTTGTTTCATCGGGATTTTTCTGTTCTGCTTGTTTTTTTCTAGGTTGTTTATACTTCTGCTGGACCTTCCTTTTGCTGCCAGCTCTGCTTTTCAGCCCTACATTCAGTCCATGTGACTTAGAGGCTTTTTTAGCCATCTGGCTTTTTCGGTCATCCTTGAGCTGTGCTGTTTATCTGCTCCGCTTTGTATGTGGCTGCAGGCAGCTGTATGTACAGGTTTGTGTCCTTCTGGTGAGCTATGAGATGTAGAAATGGGAAATTGTATTTGTGGAACATTCTAATTTTTCTGGAACGCTGCTTGTGATTATTGGACTACTTTCACGTATTCTTTTCCCGTTTTGGTCTGCCTCCTTCACTGATTATGTGTCAAAAGGGCAGTACAGTGGTGAGAGAATTCATCAGCTGCCTGCAAGTATTTAATGGAAACCTCTTCCAGGTTTTTCCAATGAAGAAGGCTTGAAGGTTAAGACAAAACCCCTTGAAAACCAGACCTATGATAAAGTGTCTACTGGAGTTCTTATCTGTGGACCTTCATAATCTTATTCACCAATAAGTTCTTGAGTGTGGTGACTTGTTACCCACACTTGCTGATCTTGCTGGTACTTCACTGCCACAGAATCTCACTTCAGATTTTCTTTTGCCCTTGAGTTCTGCTACTTGACACCATGTGTCATAGTTGTTTCAAGCAGTGACTTTGTTTCAAACTTCAACTGTGCTGTGATTCAAACAGTGCTTCTCAAAGAAGCATCATGTTTGTTTTTAAAACTAACCTTAAAACAGCGATGCAGACTTGAACACAATATGGCAGCATGCAGCCCTCTGTGCACCTGAGAGATTGAGAATCTGCCTTCCCCCAAAAGAGCGTTCTCGTTCCCAGTTGCGTGCACCGGCAGCTCATGTGGTCCTTCCTTCAAGTGCCCATTAAACTTCTCTCTGTTTAGCTCATTGTATCTCGGAAAGATGATGGAAGGCACTCTAAAAAATAGGCCGTTGTCTGCCATGTTGGTCAGTGAGGTCAACCGAGGAGTGTTAAAGCTTGCCATTAGAGAAGGGGGATACCCAACCAGCAGGACTGGGGCTAAACTCTTTCTTCCTGACTGAATTAATGTTACTGTCTTCCATAAGTATCACTCTGGGTTCAGATAATCTTGAAAACATCACATATAAGTCTGAGTTTGAGAGCCCATGATTCAATGGTAGTGTGCAACAGATCATTTGGATTCTCCTGTAAATTTCATGAATTAGTTTAAAACCAGTTCTTTGTTTACATAGGAAAGCTTATTTTCAATAAAGTAGAGCAGCTACGTTTACTCCTGAGATTTCTATCTGCTCAACCATTTCCTCCTTGGAAATGGGAAACATTTTCCTACAACTCACCATTTCAGGTACCAGGGAAGGAACAAGTAGGAAGTCTGCATTATTGCCACTGCCTCTGTGTGCTACATTCTGTGGATAATTATATGGGCTCCTGCACCTGGAAGCAGCTGGGCACTGGGAGTGTGTTTTGCCACATCAGGATGCTGTGAATGGAAAAATCCCCCAACCAAATGATCCTGAAAGAGAAAACACAAGATTCTTGACAGTTGTGTTCTTGTACATGGCATACCTCCTTGATGGTTGAAGCTGTTCCTGTTAAGCTGGTGTCACATGGAGATTCAAATATCTTGGTTCAGATGAGGACACCAAAAAGTGTGTTTAATTGTCCATTACTAATACAGTAAAAGACAGAGGATAAGTTTCAGTAGCACTTGTTTTGTCTAAAGCTGGGTTTGAACTGTTCAGTCACTTCCTGCAGCTCTGGAAGGCCTGGCAGTGAGATGACTCGTTTGCCAAGGTTCATAAGCCTGCAGAAGAGTTTGTTGCCAAGGGAGCTAGTGTGTATAAAAGTTTATTATGCAGTTTTCCCTCCTATCTTTAGTTCTGTTTATGCTGTCACTGAGGCTGAATCCACTGCTGACTGTATAATGTAGTAGTTGTGAATATCTGCATTCAGAATTTTGAGGAGGAGGTGCAAAGGAATCTCCTCTTCTAGAATCAGTCTCATTACCTCGGGTCCACAAGAGTTTGTCAGAAGGGCAGGTCCTTTCCAGATGTTGGGGATATGGTGATTCATACTAGCGTAGGTCTGTTTGGCCTACTCTGTTCCCAGAGCAGTCAAATGTGTTTGACGGACTGTGAAGGTCACATAGAGCTCAATCATGAACTTCTCAAATGAGTTTTCCAAATTTTGCCTTGGTTTGTCATACTTTGCCATTTAGTTTTTGCTATATTATGAGTCTTGCATTCCCTGAGGGTAGAATAAGGCTTTTGTCAGGTTTAAAAAAAAACAAAAAACAACCCAAAACAAAACAAAAACCCCAAACAAACAAACAAAAAAACAACCCAAAAGGGAGAGAGCACAAACACCTCACAATTCTTCTGGTGTGACAATTATACCTATTGTTACTGCTTTCAAAAATAGAGGGGTTTTGGGGAAAATTCAATATCTACTACTTAAGACAACTAAAAATTAACTTTCTTTTATGAAATATTCCTTATTGTTTGCCTTACCTTTGACTATGCCAAGTAGAGCAGTAATACACAGGTATCACAGGCATGTTTCTAAAGAAAATGCTGGTGCATGTTAGGGTGAAACTGTATATGATCCCTGCAGCTGCATAATTAGGCTGAAATATGCTTATGAATATGTAGAGGAGTAACGGAACTTCTGGAAGAGCTTTTTTGATGTGCAGTGTGTAAGCTTGTGTATGTACAGCAGAGTTTCTGTTATTTGCTATGGCACTAACAAGTCCTTGTGTGGACATAATGTTATCAGACACTGGAAGTTTTTCTGGTATAGTTTCACCACTTCTGTATGTTTGGTAAACTAAGGATGCTAATGGTTAAGTGCTGGTAAATCTCTGTGGCAGCTGAAGATGTTTCCACTACATTCTTTCTTGTAGTCTATTTTTTGCTTTTTCAGTATTGGGCAGTAGAGTTTGGAACAGAACATTTACTACGTTATGTGATGGCTGGCAGTGAAGAAGGCAGGACACTTTTCTGGTGATGAGCTGAGAAGCTTTGGCAGAGGACTTGAGCAAACATCTTTGAGTCATGACTTAAATTGGCAAGACTTTCAAGAGTTTGTTCAGTAGTGCCTTGAGCTGACAAAGTCTTTTTTTGTATGCTTAGCTAAAGTTAGTTGCAGTCACGTCAGAGAACGTGCATTTCTTCTGTGTGAGAGATGGTTAGACATAATGGCTGGAAACCAGTGGAACTCCTTTGGATCGTTAACTTATTTTTGATTTATGGATGTTGCAGTATGCAGAGTGATGTGGTTTTAGGTGTCCTGTGATATCACATTGGGTTAAACTATTTTGCTTCAGGTTTTGTTGCTGGGAAGTAGTTGGCTGTGGTGACTGCCTGAATTGACTAACCATATCAGGGAATAGCTGGTGGTACTAAGCTGCTGCTTGTTCATCATGGAAGAGGAGATTTGTGTAGGGTACAAAGGTTCAAAGCAGTTAAAGCCGAGAGGTGCATGTGTAGACAAGTGCAGTTGGTAAATTCCGGGTTGTGAAAAGTATACATTAAAAAAAGACAGAAATGCAGGTTGCACCAGGTGATATTTGCATTAATGTGAATCTGCTGCATATCATCTGGTACTTAATTTTTATTAAGTAGCATTGGCTGTATCCACATGGACTATTAGAGCTCTACAGGATTCATGTAACAAATGTAACGGATGCAGAGATTAATTTCGTTAAACAACCTGGAGCATTCCTTCTCAGGTAATTCATGAATCTCTCCTGAATAGTGCTGTTTTTTCTTATCCAGTGACCTGTTTGGACAGGAACAGGGAATGAACCGTGTACTTGGAAAGTCCATTCCACAGGCCAGTGGGATGAGACAGTAAGTCAAGCACGATGTCCCCTGTGTGCCTTTCACTGGAAAGCTGTGCGCTTGCTGATGTCATGAATGCAATTTCCATCCTCTCCTGTGACCTCCAGTTAGAATGAAGGTTTTTTTGTTTTCTGTCAGAACAAAGTCAGAGGAGAGAGAGAAATACTGTGAGAGTATGGAAATAGACTGCAAGATGGAAGTCTTGGGTGATCTGTTACGGCAGCAAAAGTTCTGGGCCCACTACCTTGACCTCTGGTGAGTCCATGTTTTTGGTGGTAGACTTTGAGAAGACAGTGAGGAGAGGAAGCAATACATGGAGTTTAAAGTGGTATTAATCAGTATGCAAATGCCAGTGTTGTAGCAGAAACTGTAAATACAAGATGTTTCCAGGTAAGGAGTGATATAACAGGGACAGTGTAATCTCCAATTGTCAAGTATGTACATGAACCTTTTTCACATAGCTTTTTGAGATTGGAATACAGTCTGATGATAGAAGAGAACTCTGCCCTATCTCCAGGTGTATGCAGGCACCTATTTGCAACTCTCTTGTTAAGAGAAGATGAAGTATCACTTATCAGGTCAAAATCCGTTGTTTCTGAAAGTCAGATCCTAACTTTGTGCCACTATGGTTTAATGTGTCAGCTCTTGGCTTCTTGTTTCCCTTCTTTAAAAAGTAAATTTCTTGTAGTGCCAAAGGATTTGAACACTAAATAATTATAGATCTCCACCCTTGTTTTGGTCCTCCTACCTCTTCCTTCTCTTCCTTCTTCCTATTGCACTCTTCCCAGCTTGGTTAAGGCATCTGTTAATCAAATCAGTATTACTGAGTTGCTGAGCTAAGAAGCTGAATGTAGTAGAGAAGAGTTGGGCTGAGATGAAACCTGGGCTGGTTCATTGTGAATTGAAGCTAACAATCCTTTGTAGCAGAACTGATGCTCTGCATTTGGTTGGGTGTCTTTGCACTGAGCCTCCTAGTGCATCCGTCATACTTAACTGATCTTTTCCCTATTTCTAGCATCCTGTTTGCTAGGATGATGGGAACTTGCCTACACAAAGCTTCTGCTGTTATACTCTTCATGCCAGGAAGCTGCTGACAGTGAAAGTGGTGACTCCCAAGCATGTTGGGATCTCTCAGCTCTTGTAAGATCATGAATAGAAGGATATTGTTTCCCACCTTAAAAAACATCACCTCCTAAGGGCACAGGAGCAGGCAGTTGTCAGAAGTCAAGCAGGCAAGGCAGAAGGCCAGCGTGGCTGAGCAGGGATCTTCTCTTGGAAATAAGGCAAAAAAGGAAGGTGTATGCCCAGTTGGAAGCAAGATCAAGTGACATGGGAAGAATGTTGAGATGCTGCTTGCCACTGCAGGGAGAAAGTTCATGTGGCCAAAGCTCAACTGGAGTTGAAGCTGCCAGAAACGTGGGGGACAATAAAAAGAGCTTTTTCAAGTACATTAATGGGAATAGGCAGTATAAAAATAACATCGACCCATTACAGGATGAGGATGGTCACCTCACAAACAGGGACAGAGACAAGGCAGAGATGTTTAGTGCTTTTCTTGCCTCTGTCTTCAACACGGATGAAGGACCAAGGGGGTCTCAGTGCCCTCAGCTTGGAGGACTATGGCTGTGAGAATGATCAAGCTGCCAGTCAACCCTGAAACTGTGTGGGAATCTGCTGCTGCAGCTGGATCCCTACAAATCCATGGGGCCTGATGGGATTCATCCCTGAATCCTCAAAGACCTGCTGATGTCATTGCAAAACCCCTCCTGATGATTTTTGAGCGGTCTTGGGAATCTGGAGCTGGACTGGAAGTTGGTGAACATTGTCCTAATCTTCAAGAAGGACAAGAAGGAGGACCCTGGAAACTCCAGGCCTGTCTGTCTCACTTGAGTGCCTGGTAAAGTTATGGAGACGATTATTCTGGCAGGTATTGAAAAACACCTGAAGGACAACGCAGTCATTGGTCAGAGTCAGTATGGCTTCCTGAGAAGAAAGTCCTGCTTATCCAACCTGATTCCCTTTATGACAAGGTAACTCACCTAGCTGATCAAAGGAAGGAAGCCAGTTGATTGATCCAATCTTTTTGGATTTCAGTAAAGCTTTTGATACTGTCTCCCACAAGATCTATCTGGATAAACAGGTCAGGTGAGCAATTGGCTCATGGGTTGAGTACAGAGGGTGATAGTAAATGGGGGAGCATCAAACTGGTGACCTGTCACTGATGGGGTTCCACAGGGCTTCGTCTTGGGCCCTGTGCTCTTCAACATCTTCATCAATGACTTGGATGCAGGACTGAAAGGGATATTGAGCAAGTTTGCAGGTGACACAAAACTGGGAGGAGCTGTTGACTCCCTTGAAGGTAGGGAGGCCCTGCAGAGAGACCTCGACAAATTAGAGGACTGGGCAATCGCCAACCATTTGAAACTCAACAAGGGGAAGAGCAGGATTCTGTACCTGGGATGGAGCAACCCTGGATGTACCTACAGGCTGGGGAATGAGGTGCTGGAAAGCAGTGCCTTGGAAAGGGATGTGGGGGGTCCTGGTCAAAGGCGAATTGAATATGAGTCAGCAGTGCCCTGGCAGCCAGGAGGGCCAACCGTGTCCTGGGGAGCATCAGACAAAATATCACCAGCCAGTCAAGGGAGAGAATTGTCCCACTCTACTCTGCACTGGTGTGGCCTCACCTTGAATATTGTGTGCAGTTTTGGGCACCACACGGTAAGAAAGATATTAAGCCATTAGAGAGCATCCGAAAGAGGGCAACAAAGCGGTGAAGGGCCTTGAAAGGAAGCCGTAGGAGGAGCAGCTGAGGTCACTTGCTCTGTTCAGCCTGGAGGAGACTGAGGGGAGACCTCATTGCAGTTGCAACTTCGTTGTGAGGGGAAGAGGAGGGGCAGGCACTGATCTCTTCTCTGTGGGGACCAGTGGCAGGACCCAAGGGAATGGCCTGAAGTTGTGTCAGGGGAGGTTTAGGTTGAATGTTAGAAAAAGGTTCTTCACCCAGAGGGTGATTGGGCACTGGAACGGGCTCCCCAGGGCAGTGATCACAGCACCAAGCCTGCTAGAGTTCTGTGAGCATTTGAATGATACTCTCAGGCACATGGTGTGACTCTTGGGCATGGTCCTGTGCAGGGCTAAGGGTTGGACTCAATGGTCCTTGTGGGTCCCTTCCGACTCGGCATATATTGTGATTCCTGTGTTCAGGGATTGGATCATGTACTACCATCACATAAGTGCACAAAGCTTCAACAATGACTTTCTATTGTAAGTGACTTCAATTGTATGGTATATACAGCACAAGGATATGTCAAAAAGAGAAAATATTAAGACATAAGTTGCGATATAAGAAATTTCCTCTTTGCCATTTTGTTAGTGTTGGTATTAAGTAAGCTGCCCATTGGCTAGAAAAAAGTTGGGTTTTAGGCATTTTGCAGGTGTCTTGAAGTTGGGAAAGAAAAAAAGGAATGTAACAGTTGGAAACATTATTCAAGGCTTGAATTTTTTTTTTTTTAATCCTCTCCTCCCATCCCTTTTTCTCCTCCTCCAGTACAAAAGTTGTTCAGTTGCCTGAGTACATATGTACTTTCTGATGAATCAGTAACTTTCAGGGAATAATTCTCACAGAATTGCCTTTAACTCACTATAGTACTGACCTGAGGAGGTTTGAAAAAATGCTGTATCTGAATCATCTTACTGAGGTCTGTTGTTGGTATAGAGAAACAGTAGGAAGAAAAATGCAGTTCAGTGTTCTACCTACATATTGAAGTTGCAGTATTTAAGTATTTTTTATGTTAACCTGGTGACACTTTAGTATTGGAAAAGAGAGTTTCCTAAAAGAATCAGGAAATGTGATTTCACTTATTACCTTTCAAGATCTTAAATATGTTGAGTGAGAGTCTGCATTTTCACTGTGAGATTTGGTTTTAGGAATGCGTAATTAATAGAATTTTTTTAAAATGAGTTAGTCTAGCAAGTGTGTCTTTGTAAATCACTTATGGCTGCTTCAAGGGTGAGTTAACCAGCCTCTTTTCTAAAGGGATATTTCTGACTTTCAGGCTGGAGTATTGCAGCTATTTTTCTCTGGCCTGGCTCTGATTTATACAAATGCTAATTATAGGGGCTTTGAATCTGTGTGTATACATAGTTTCACAAGGTCATACACATTTTTAATGAACTGTCTGAAATGCGAGTATATTGCTAGTTTGTTACATAAACAGATTACTTTCTTATAAACATTGTTGCATTAGTCAGTTCAAAAGGAGGAAAAATATGAATAGCAATACCGATGTAAAGAAAGGCTGATTTTTATTTTTGTCTCCTAAAGTTTTATTGTCTTTGCAGGCATCAGAAGGTGTCACCTTCATTGGACCTGACACACATGCTATTCAAGCTATGGGAGACAAGATTGAAAGCAAATTGTTAGCCAAGAATGCAAAGGTCAACACGATCCCTGGCTTTGATGGAGTAGTCAAGGTGAGAAATCATTTAATTACTGTCTGCCCACTGTAGGAACAGTGTCTAAATCAAAGTACACCTATTAAAGGTCTGATGCAGAATCTAATTATAATTCCATCTTCTTTTTCAGTAAGATGTAATTAAAAACGGGGTACAGATTTTTGCTAGCAAGACAGCTTTGGAAAAGAAGAGAAAGTCCTTAATAAATGACGTGTTAAGGAGTTCTTCAACGGAGTCTCTAAAAATACTTAAATTTAAATTTAAATTGAGGGCAGCTAAATGTATTAAATGCCAGATGTGGTTTCAACTATCTGCATATCGTTACATTTCTCAGGTCTTCTTGTTGGCCAACACCTTGACAGTTCTGAGTTAACACTGGAGCTTGTTAAAGGGCATCAAGTTTCCATTTTATGGTCTGTGCTGATGGTGCAGATTTTCATGTGTTGCAAAACTCGGGGTGAGGATGGGGGAAGTTGGTGGCTCTTTGTCAGAATCTACAGCTAGTGTTCTTCCTGTGGTTTTAGAAGGAATGATTTTCAACAGTTCTCTAAAGAAACAACCAAAATATTTTTGTAGTTTGTAAAGTTAATTTTTGTTTTAATTTATTTTGTGCTTATAGTGATTAAATACTGGGCTCTTAAAAGCTTTCCTATGTGTCTTGTTATATTGTTTGTGTTAATGTAGTTAAAACACTTTTCTCTTTTAAAACCTTTATTGTATACACCTAAAATGTCAGTGTATTATAAAATGTTGAGCTCCTGTATTGAAACTTTTATGCTTGACATGTCAAGTTAGATTTTTTTTTTTTCAAATAAGGTTTGAGTGAAACTTTGAGATGCATGAAAAAGTGTGTTAGCTGAGTTGGATTTTAGACTCTCTTAAGAGGAAAGAAAACCCCAAAACCTGACTAAACGGGAAAGGTAAGTAGAGTGCCAAGGGGCTAAGCCTCCACAAAATTACCTTTTTCGATGAGGCTGCCTGGAGAATGTGACTAGTGAGAGAGAATGATAAAAGCACAAAATAGCTGAGGTCAAAATGCCCAAGAGAATTTTTCAGTACTTTTGATGGAAATGCATGGTCTGCGTCATGACTGGTAGTGGGATATGCTGCAACAGGTAAAAGGGGAAAGACTTCTTTCTCCTCTGGAGAGCTCTGTATGAATGTTAGACTGGCAGTTGTACCCATGCTGAAGTCTGGCAGTGGCAAGTTGAACATAGTAAACTTTCAGGTTTTTGTTGCATGTTTTAGCAGTCCTTGTGTATGTGGTCCTTCAGCACTCATAAAATCTAACAGCAGCCAAGCTGTTGTGCATAAGATTCTCTGTTCTGTCTGACATCCTGTATCTCCTTCTAGAAATCCTGAAAAATAACTTCTAGAAGAACATCTAATTAGGAGATAACTTTGAATTAATCATTTAAAGACCATAAAACTTTCTCTAATGCAGAATCAAATGCTCAAAATCCTGTTTTTTTCACTTCATCAGGTAAATACTATGTAAAGGTGTGTTATTCCTCTAGTACAAAGACACAAACATGACGAGGTAGGATAATGGTTAATGAAACAGGTAGACATAGAACCAGTGAAACTGATCTACTTACTTGTATGCAGTTGTTTCCAGAATCTTCAATTGCACTGTTTTTTGACAATTATCTGAAGTTCCTAACATGAAAAGGGAAATGTAAGGAATCTGGTTGGCAGTGGGCTGTCTGCAACGATACCCTTAAAACCAAATGAACTGGAATGTAGGATTGAGTTGACAACTCCAATCCTCTGCTATTGAAAGGAATTTTATGGTAGTTGCTTAACCCCAAGGTGTCCATATCATATCAGTTTCACATACCTCAACCTTGCACCAGTTTAATTATCTGAAGAGTGTTGATGAAAAAGAAAAAACCATAACCCAAAGAACAACCTGCCGTATACCCACCAAATAAGAAAAAGGAAAGTCCACAGACATTGCCAGCATTGTAGTTTCCATCAAAAAGGGGAGCTGAAAATTTTGGGTTAACCAGTGCTTTGGTTACCAATTCTGGGAAATAAAGCTTCTGATAATTGATATTGTCATACTTGCTATGGATCTAAATATGTGCCTCAGAGGAGCAACACATGAAGACTTGGAGACTGCTTAGGATTTCTGCTGTTCCTGGGAAACCTGTTTTGATCAGTTATGAAGCTTTCAAAATCTTTGAGGGCTTTGTTTCTTGAGAAATAAAATTTTTAAAGGTCTTTGGAAGGAGTTAAATGTCTGGTTGACACTTGAGTTGGTTATAGATTGGCTTTATCTTTAAAGTGGGCTCTAGTAAAGCTGGAAGAAAACTGTATTGATGCCTCTCACAATGTCAGAAATTTAGACAGATCTGTTTACACATATTCTTTGTGCACTAATAGTTAAAGCAAACACAGAGTAATAACTTTGTGTTATTCAACTCAGGACTGCACTGAAAATCTTTGTTACTAGAAGAGTGTTAAATAGTGCTGCAGATACTTAGGTCCTTCATGAAAAAGGAATGTTTTTCCTCTCTTGTTTGTGTTGCTTAGCACTTACACATAGGAGACACTGTAGTTGCTAAGCTTTTGTAATAACATCTTGGAGAAGTTGCATGCAGAAAAATTCCCCGTGAGTAGAAATTACATGTAAGAGAAGGAAGCCCTTTAACAGTATACTGAAAGACCTGGAAGGATTGAAGAGGAGGATGCTTGGCATAACAGACAGAACTAACTATTCTCATACAGGCAGATGCCCTAGCATTTGAAATATGAAACTGAGAATGGAAAGATGTGGAATGAGAGTAGAGAGGGCAGTTTTATGAAGAGTAATTTTCTTCTCATCCCTGGTTCAGTTGCTCAGTTGGCTGGGTCAAAGGCTATCCAGTCTACACATGTAAGGGACCAGAGTCTCGTGCTGTCAGCTAGAGAGCCAACAGAAGCATTTGAAAGTAATTAATTTCAAAATGTGTAACTACAATTAGTTTTCTAAAACCTGATTGAGAGAGGTGGTGGTAAATAGTCTTAATCAAAAGAATTAGCCTTAGTCCTGTGAGCAATGGCTGTACTTGAGTTGGAGCTCAGATGATGTATTGACTGTAAATAAGTAAAGGGGAATAGGTGACAAGAAGAAAGTAGATGCTGAGTAATGAGTATAAGGACGTGTCATGGTGGAAAAACTGGCCAAAGAATGGCAGGGAAAGAATGATTTCTGTATTGTTTCACCACATACAGTCTGGTTTTATGGCTGGTAGAACACAGCTGGATGTAGACCCAGAAGAATAATGTCTCTGCATGTCTACTTAGTTTCACTGATGTCAGTAGACACATTAAAGGTCTTAAGCAGGGCTCTGAGTTTTCTGTAATTAACAGTAATTTTGGGTACCTGTTTTGGCTGAATTTTTGCATTGGGTTTTGGCATTGGGATTGAATTCATCATTGTATTGCTGAAGAGGTTGTTGGAGACTAGGCATGAACTGGAGGTTCTCTAAAGCCAACACCCTGAGCCATGAAAACTATTATGTAGTTCTTCATAATTAATACAATGTTTTACAGTTCTAGGAGTCTCTTAAACAGCTTTTTCCTGGCATTCCTGTACATCAAGGACAGTTTTGCTGTTCTGTCTCCACCTGCTGGGACCTGGCTGAGAGGCATGTACATGAAATTAGGAGGTTAGGAATTCTTATGCTAAATGAGTATTTTATGTATCCTTAACTCAATGGAATCACCTATTTGTAAAAACAGTATGACATCATTTTATAACTCCTAGGATTTTTATAAACTTCTACCATTACTTGAACATTTTTATTTGTACAATAAAAACTGGTGCTAAAATTATATATTTCTTTACAGTCTCCAGTTTATTTTGGGAAAATGGTAGTGTAGCTAATGTGTTTTTGGGGGAAACAGAAGTAAATCATTGAGGACTCTTGCTTTTAAAAAAATAGTTCAAAATGCTTTTAGTACCTGTGTGGCTTTGTGTATTTTGCACATATGGACTTGTGTGTTAGGCAGTGTCATAGCCTTCATTTTTTTTGCTCTCTTTGGGCAAGTGTTGAATATCGTAAGTTCTGTGCACCAAAAATCTAAAATAACTGTCCTGACTTTCTGTGAGTATTCAAGCTGATTCTGTATTTATGTAATCCGCAAGTGAAATTCATGATACTATAATATACTTTCTTAGGGAAAAAGATCAAAAGACTTACCAGAGACTTCAATATGTCAGTTGTTGGCATTTTTTTTTTGTGCATTAATTTTTCTCTTTAAAGCACAGCGTATTTTTGTTTTCTGTTTTGGAAATGCTTGTCAAAGGCTAAAGAATTTGAGTGTGCATTGATTTTTTTTTTTTTCCTTGTACCTTTAGTGTTTGGGTTCTAATATATTAGAACTGTAAAAGAAACAGATGTTGAAACAGTGTAAATTAATAACTGTGCTGGGCAGATGACTTCAGTCTTTTCAAGCCAGAACTGAGACAATTAGTGCTGCTGATACGATGCTGCTTATTACTTAAAGTTGTTGAGTGCGTGTATAAAAATACAGTGGCAGTGAAAAGTTCCCCTATAATGATTTGCAGCTTGTCTTCCTGTGGACTGCAGTGTATCAGCCACTTGTTTGCAGGTAACTAAGTGAAAAAAAATTACCCTGTTTGCTTCCCCCCCTCTTAATTCTATTTTGCAAATATATGGGTGAATTTGCAACAGAAAAGAAATGTAAAAGTTTCCTTCTAGACTATAATCGTAGCTCTTCATCAGTCATCACTCTTCCTGCATTTTGTTCAAGAGGCTCTAATTGTCTGCATTTGGCAGGTTTAACACTTCCTGACAGAGAGGCTATTAAGGGGAAGTATTCTCGCATAACTGTCACAGGCAGGAACAAAGAACCTTCAAACTCAATGTGTGGAAACCACTAACATTCTTAAATGACCCTTTTCATGCATTTTATCCCTTTTAGCTAAAATTTGGAGAGTGCAGGGTCATGGAAAGCAGCAAGGTGTAATAAAACAGTAAACCCTGAGATTTTTTCGGGGGGGGTGGTGGTGTTAGTGTTTTTTTTGGTTTTTTTTTTGCTAGATTTATCTCTTGACTTAAAAACAATTGTTATTTGGAAAAATCTCATTAACAGATGTGACTGAAGTAAAAAGACTTTAAAACTGATGTTGCTTTCAGGACTGCTTTGAACTTAACAAGCACCGATTTGTGGAGCAGACTAGCTAATGAAAGGAAATTAAATTTTCTGACAACTTCCCCTGCCAGCCCCCTTATTCTTCATGGGGCTGTTACTAGGTACTGAAGACTTTTAAAGAGGATTTTGTTTTATTATCAGACATAAATGAACCAGGTATGAACATTTCTTATGTATTTTTTTTAAAGTTCTGACCTGGGTGCTTTTAAAACGGATTGCCTTGAAAGCTTTAAAAATATCAGGTTTCAGTTTAATGTTTGTAAGTCAGCCCCCATAGTTTCAGACACACTTAGCAGCTGGTGATTTCCAGACATTACTGCCTTCCATACAAATTTTTTAATGCATGTCATGGGATAGTATAAATATTAGCAAATTTGGATGGAATTTTCAAACTTAACCTACAGCGCTATAATTTAACCCTTTTTCTTTCTGGTTTTGTATAATGGAAATGTATTGTTATCAGCAGAAGAAACCAGAATTAACTACTGCAGGAGAAGCAGTTTGGTTACTGGAAAGTAAGCAATTCAAGTATTTTGTTTTTTATTCTCTGAATTTCCCAGTACTTTTTTCTGTACCAGGCTACAGTAGTATGAGACAGCTGAAGCAATAGGTGGCATCAATAAAAAGATTTTTAAAATTGTCATAAGCTAGTAACATGGCAACTCTTAAATGGAAACAATTATGGAGATCTTCTGCTTTCAGGTACAGTTTAAAATGGTGCATATAAGGTTTATTCTGTATTCAGAATGCAGAAAATACAGAATTGAAATGCTTGTGTTCTTTCTTCAGTAAACAAATCCCATTTGTCTTTAAAGAAGTCCTGCAAGATTTTTTTCTACAATTGAATGACTCCCAAACAATAGAGAATCAACTCCCCCTACTGACAGCAACCAGGAAAGCACAAGAAAGATCTGTGGGGACAGAAACAAGCTGATCGTGGACAAACTTTAACGATCTGATTTATGGTCCATTATTGATTGTAAACTTCTAAATTCTAGCATTAAATTCCTACAACTGCAGAAAATCATTTTGCGATCCTGGTTGTGTTTCCTGTCAGCTGATTCCTTGTTGCTTTGAGTTTCTCAGTGTACTAATGATGAGGTAGAATTTACATTCCACTTATGGTATTAATTTTACATTCCTCTGGCTGAAAAGGGTCAGAAGGTTGTAAAATCAAACATTAAATGAATCGGAGGAGACAGTAGTGCAATATATGACTGCCCTCAGGACATAGTGCAATGGCTGATGGGATTAACGTTGGGTCTCATTTCCTGCTTTTACAGGATGCAGATGAAGCTGTCAGAATTGCAAGGGAAATTGGTAAGTTCTTAAATTAGCTATGGTGGGATTTGTGTGCCTCTCAGCAGACATGGTTGACTAAATTGAATGTGTAATAAGTAATCCCTATAGAACAAATAATGTTTTAATAGTTTTTAAGTTCCCTGTTGCCCGTGGGGCTGGAAGAATCTAGACATTAACGCCCTGTCTCTTAAATCATCACATTTGAGCTTTCAAACTAGACTTTACAGAACAAGTGCAGCCATGATTTGTGGAGGGCATGTAATAGGCAGTAATAAGTAGCTCACTGAAGGAGTTATTTCAAAGTATATCTGCAATTGGACATGATGGTCAGAAGTTGGGCATGGTGTACTTCTCTTTATATGGAGGCTGACACCAGTGATGTTATGATCTTCATTCTTCATTAGTGTGTGGACTGCAGTTAGCTTGAATATCATCCAGAGCACCAGGCTTTCTTCTGTGCTTAGTGGAATAAAGTCACTATTCAGCTTCTGAATATCTTACAGAATGAGAAAAGAGCAACCAGCAAACTGCCTGGGACTCATTTTGATGAAGGCTAAGTGTAATGTGTGTTTAATGAGTTTTGGCTTTTATTTACTAAAGCTTGTATTAGGGAAAAATACTAAACCATATGCTTGAAATTACACGTTATTAGATGCTTGCTAGAAGAAGAATCTAAGGCAGTAAGATTTCTCTGATTTTCCTTGGGATTTTTCCTTCCTTTTCACTTGGAGACAGTAACCATTAGAAACTATTTAGGTTTATCACAGGTACATAATTCAAAGGAGGTATCTGCATTTGAAGCTTCTCCTTGCTGATCTAGCTGCAAATACATTTCACCTGTGTCAAAAGCTATGGCTATGCCTTATGTGTCATATAGAAAGTGGGACTGGCGCTGCTGCAGGTGACTTTTAATCAGTGTAAGATCTTTCCACTTTAAGTTGAGGCCTTTACTCTGTACTGGTTAACTGCCCTGAAACCCCTCAGTGTAGGCTTGTCTGACTTACAGACTGACACAAATGAAACTAGTGTTTCTGTGGGTCAGCTTTGTGTCCTTGTTGGGAAATCAAGGGATCACTGATCACTGTCATGGAAACAGAAACAAAAGGAAGAAGTTATCAACCAGATTGGAACATTCAGAAGAGAACTGTAAACAAATCCAGTTCCCCCCAAAAAACTGGTTTGAGTCCTGAATAAAGGCATATGACTTTTTATGAAATAAAGTATTATGACTGTATTTCAATTCAGTTTCTGTTCAGTAGTCTGTGTTGCTCTTGTGTTTTCCTGCAAGTGGTTTTAAAGCAGTTTTGTTGAATGTAGGTTTAAAGGCATGCAGTGGCTTTCTAGACACCCTTTAAAATTATTCCTGTTTAATTTATTTCTTCTCGTGTTCTGTTGACTGGTTCCTGTCTTTGATATCAGTAGCACTTTGGAGGTCATTATATCAAGGCAGTCTTAAATCTGTGATATTAAAGTCAATTACAGACAACTGGGTTGTGCTTTATCTAGACAGAAAATTCTTGGACCTGTTTTGATACAAAAAAAGTTTTGTACTGTGATGCCATGTGGCAAAAGAAAAACATCCCTTCTAGCTTTTTCCTTGTACGTGTTTCAACCAGTTGGTTAGTTTGGTTAAGCTTCTGTCTAATTGTGACCACTGATCATAGTAGAACTGATTTTTATTTCGAAGGATCTAAAATGGGATGAAATTATAGTCTCTCATTTACATAATGCATTTGTCTTCATGTATAAAGCACTTGATATGCAATGGAATACTTTGTTTTTAATTTCACTTATCCAGAGTCTCGGTCTCTGAGGTAACAACTGTGGGTCAGTGCTTAAGTAAAACAGTGTTTTTACTCTTTTACTGCCTGTATCTTTTTCCTGCTTCTTCCTGCTCTGTTCAGGCTGAAGATCCAGTAGTAGTTAACCATGACACTTCAGGGTTGAGAACACTGCCTTTACCTATTTCAGTGATTATTATCTGTGGCTACAAATTTTCTAGGTATAAAACCCTATACCTGAGATACGCAGTCCTGAGTTGTCAAGAGAGAATGTGACAGATAAACTAGGCTAAATCAGGCATTGGAAGAAGTTCAGGCACAAATCGTTGTATAGGCTCCTTTCTGCACTCCTCCTTCTCTTTTGGTGTGGGCTGTTCTCTTGAAAGAAAGGATTCTTTCTGTAGTGCTTAATTACTTTGGCTCTTTTCCCATGCTTCTTTTAGGTCTGTTTGTAAAGTCGTACATTAAGAACTATTGGCTTCTTGATTTCTGAAGCCTCGATGGAACTCCAGGAAGTTTTATTCCTCTGTTTGAAAGGATTGAACAGTTATGCAGTGCAATCAGTTAAACTAAAGGAAAGTCTTTACAAAACTGAAGAGGTGAAAATGTTGGTTTTCGTCATGTTTCATTTGACATGGGTTTAATTACTGCTAGCTTTTCAATAATGGATATTGAAAAGAACCTGATATTGCCATGTGCAATATTGCTTGGACTGAAATTGTTCAATGCATTCCGTGGTCTACTACCTGCAACTTTATAAAAACGATTAAATGGCATCTAAAACCATGGTGGCAAAGGGCAGGAACTAACAGCTGCTGGACACCAGAAGTTTCTTTCCTCCTTTCACCATTCAGATTCTCAGAATAGCAACTACCCTGGAAACAAAGCAGTCCTAACTTAATAGGACCCGTGTAACAGCAAAAGTATACCCAATGATCTTCAAATCTGACAACTTCTTACCTTTTTGCCTTTTTAGATCTTTAGACCCATCCTTCAGATGCGTCACAGGAATGTAAAACTGTAGAATGAGAGTAGGTTTTAATCTCACAAGCAATTTTAATTTCATGTGAATTGGCATCTAATTTGAGGGAAGGATTGAAAACCTAAGACCTACTCAAAAATGTGTCTGCTTTGTATGAGACTCTTTGCTGTTGTTGTGGGGACTTATAAATGCTGTTAGAAATTGTTTGTATGCTTCTCCCTTCCCACAACTAATCCAACCAATCCATGTGAACATACTTCAGCAGCTTTCATTGCTGCTGAGTAGTACAAAAGGGGTTAGGAGAGTGATGAGTAATGCATCCTGATCCTGGCATCCTGTACCCAATTTGTATGCAAAACCTAAATTTTGCAAAGCCTTCTTTTCAGTCTTTGGTATTGGCTAAAGAACTGCTCTTCAGCTTAGTGCCACTGAGAGCAAGGAGTATGTAAAGGCATATTTAAGCAAAACCTCAGCTACGCTTATTTTCAGGGGATCAGCTGATTTTACATCCTAACATGTAGAGGTTGCAATTTTTCCTTCTCAAAGCTGTGAGTATCTTTTCAAAACAAGCCTTACTTTTTTTTTTTTTTAATTCATGTAACTCTGAATAAGATAGATTAGGTGATGGAAATTGCCATAGTGAGTTTGTCATAATAAGGCTTAAAACAATGCTTGTTTCAAAATTTCAGTCTTACAACCTCTTAGGTTGGAGGGAGTCTCCAGATGGTGACAGTGTTGCCAGAGCTTTACGTTTGCTAGTGTTACCTGTATGTGTATGTTAACACTTACTGCATTTCGTGAAAATCAGTTGAACTTGACTGTTGCTGTATGCCATCTAGTATTATTTTGCCTTTACCCTTTAATCTCTGGGATTGTAGAAATCCTAAAAAGACTAAATAGCTCTGAATCGCACCCGTTTTTACTCTGTGACTTATCCCATACCTCTCTGTGGACAGCAGCAGATTTCATAAGAAAATGTAAAAGACTCTAGAAAGGTTATTTGCATGGCTCTGTTTGGTCTTACCCTTATACCTAGTAACTTGAAATCACTTTAAACTTCAAAGCACAAAGATTTGTAGCCTTTTGGTCATCCATGCCTGTATGAAGTTGCTTTGTGCTCTACATATGCTGAATTATTACCTCTCTACAGCTTTCAGCCACATGAATGCTTTACAGCATGGGGGTTTCAGTCTAATAAGGTGTTATGTTGGAAACTATTTCATTG
>VXAY01005506.1:592523-646570 GCA_013399855.1 Oxyruncus cristatus
TTTTTTTTTTTTTTTTTTTGTTCTTGTTGTTCTCTTGTACTGTTGCTACTTTCCTGTCTTCCAATCAACATTACTGTTTCCTAAGCTTGTATCATGCCTTTGTTTTGGGTCTGGTTTAGTCTTTTTAAGAAAAAGCTTTTCCAGATCTTGCTGTTGTAAATATCTTATTCTAAACCTCCTTTCAGTTAGATGACTGTGAGGAGGAGGTGGGTGTGTCGTATTGCTGTCACTTGACAAAGCAAGAGTGGATCTGCATTCCAGAAAGGAACTGTAAATGTCAGTTACACATATGATAGCAGAGTGCACCGCTTCTAGGAACCCTAGTCAAATGTCCCTTTCCATCCCCACATCAAAGCCCTTAACGGAATGTGTCTTCAGTTTGCAAGGACTAATAGACTCTTCTTGCCAGACAATATCAGCTGGTCTGATATTTGCCTTAGTGTTGCGATTTTGATTAAACGTATTGGAGACCAAAGGCATGAGGAATTTTCTGCTGTCTTGGAAACATCAAAAACTTTTTAATTGGATCCTTGATTTTCAGTTTTCTCTATGTTGATGTGGAGAAAGGTGGAGTTCTCTGATATGAAGACATTGTTTCGGGAAGTTGCTTCAAATGAACAGATTGTATGAAAAGATAAACAATCATTACTACTTCTAAATATTTTAAATTAATAAATCTGCTCTTCAGGAGTGTTCTTTGTTACAGTAATTTTCAAGCTTTCAATAAACTAAGATCCTGACTCATATCTGTATAATAGTATCTTTTTCTGAGAGTAAAATGTTGCCAGTTATGTACAATGCTGTCAGAATTATACTGCTTATTTTTTCTTACTACTTGTCTATTTGTGGAAAATACTTTTTATTGTTAGGAAAAAAAGCAATAATCTGTTTTCTGATTCAATTTCATAATAGCCAAACAGCAGTGCTCTTGAGGTGTTCTGTTATTTAAAATGTACTGCACCAGAAGTGTTAAGATACAGGTTTGTTTACTCAATCTCTTAATTATTAATTAATGAAGAGCTGCTTATTTTTGCTATTAATTTTTTGAAAAAATTTGTCACAGCTTATTTCAGCAGCAATAAAGGAACAACACTTTGTTCATAAAGAGATGTGAGCTTAAAAAGGTCAAATGCTTTATTCATAAATCACTTTGTTTCTTGGAAATAATTCATTCAGTGTTTTTTTGGTATAAATGAATTGGAGAAGACAGCCTTTCTTGGCTTTAGAAATTACTGCATTGACAGCTAAGTTTTGAAAAGAAAAATTTCTCCTCTGTTCTCTCTCCAAACAAAGTGTTTTAATAAACGAAGTTATTGTCTACTGGCTTTATTGGACATGTGGTCAGTTGTCATGTTCCTCTGACCAACTGAACAAAGTTTGAACTTCTGTCTAATTGTTCCCCGCTGTTAGGCTACCCTGTCATGATCAAGGCCTCAGCAGGTGGTGGTGGGAAAGGCATGAGAATCGCTTGGGATGATGAAGAGACCAGGTGAGATGCTGTCCAAAAGCTTGCCTTGATGAATGCTGCAGTTACCAAAGTCCCATTAAGCCACTGTGAGCTGACAGTTGAGCAGATATGAAATGTTAGGCAGAGAAATTGGATATTATTTGCTGTTCTCCCTTTTACATAGTGAGCGGTATACTTCAGAACTTCTGTATGTGCCTATTTCAAATTAATTCTTGCATAAGCCTTACAAAAACATGGTCCATTAATTTGAGTAAAAAACCAACACTTACAACTACCTTTAGTCCAGTGTGATAATGTAAATTTAGAGTGTAAGTAACATTTTGCTATATGCCTTTCAGAATGCTGATTTATTAATTGTCTCTCTTAGGGAGAATATTTGACTGTGATTTGCAAACATTAATGCATGCCTTTAGTTCTGTTGAAGTTGATGAGACTGATAACTCATGTGTGGAAACACATACGGTGTTACCAGAATGTGCTCTAATAAATTGCTTACTTCTGTGTTTAAAATATTTGCCTCAGCAAACAATTGTGCTTTTGTCTGTTTTGAAACAACATTTGTTTAAACACACAGATATTTTCATGTCTCTTAGTGGTTGTCTGAATCCTAAACAGTTCATGATACTTTGTTGTTGATTCAAAGTTTTACAATCCATTCTTAACTCCACATGCCACTGATCTTACAGAAAAATGTATTTTCTGATTTTTCAAAGACTTGTAACGAGAAGCCAGTTTGATCCAAAATAAACTGACCGTTTTCCTTTCCACACAGAGCAGCACACGTGCTGGAATCAACTCAAAGTACAACTGAAATTTTCATTAGTTTAATTTAGTCACCTGCAAGATTTCCCTTCTGTTTTTCTGTCCCTTATTAAATTTATGTTTGCCAAAGCCTAGAAACTGGATAAAAGAACAATTAATGTCTAGCAGTTAAATTTTAGTTTTAAAGAAAACGTGGTGGGCTTATTTGTACCTTGTTACCTGTAGTCCATTTGTATTCAAATCTAAATAGGAAAAGAAGGTTTTCATTCATTAGAATAAAAATCTAGAACAACCTGCTTTTTTACAATGATGCTTCCTTCCTACTACTTTAGAATCCAAAATTATTGCCTTGGCCTTATTCAGGCAGCAGTTGCATCTGTTGGACTTCAAAGGAAGGCGATAGTTTCTTGTTTTGTTCAGAAACGAGCAAAAGAGCTTGATTAAAGTAACTGTTTTAAAGTGGATCTAAAATCACGATTGCCATTTGTCTTGGAGAAAAGTTGTGGTTACTGTTTAGAAGGTCACCTGGTAAAGCTGATTGGTATTAATAGAAACTAGCTAGGGATATTCTTTTATGTACATTTGAAAATCACTAAATTAATTGATATTGACTCCATTCTATTTAATGATGATAATTTGAATTGCTTGCCTTGTTTGTGGAAAGCCTTTGAATCATAGAATATCCTGAATTGGAAGAGACTCACAAAGATCATTGAGTTCAACTACATTCTGAAGATTTGTTTAGTTCATTATTTACCAGTGTTGTTCTTATAATAATCCTCTTGGTTAGTTATGCAAGCCCTGTCTTTATAATATAATATTAGAGTAGTCTCTAAAAGGTGCTAAGAGAGGGAACACTTAGTCACAGATCAACACTGTTTGCTGAGCTTGTATCAAGAAGAAATGCTTATTTTAACATTTATGGGTAGGCAAAATTAAGTTGACAAAATATTTGTTCCAGGAAGATAAAAGTGAGATTTAAGAGAACTTGAAGACAAACAGATTTACTTTGGATTTAAATATGAAGGTAGAGCATTTGAGTTTATCTTCCAGTCTGTGTTGAAGAAATATCTATGAGGTTGTAAAAGATTCGTTGTACATGTCCATTAGTTGTGTTATGGAACTCAGATTGTTATGGAACTCTTTTTATGTGTCTGAAGAGGAATATCTGACTGTTTTGAAGGTGACTGAACTTCTACTGAAAAAAGAATGTATCTGATAGTTTTAATATTGCATAAAAAGTTGATCTCATGTATAGTCTTGTTGTCCAGATCCATGTAATCCTAAAAATAAACCAATTTTCAGCTATGGGCAGACTCTGAAAAGGCAATATTTGAATGGTCTTTTGCATTTCAGAGTTCATAGATGCAAGGTGAGTGTGAAGAACTGTTGGTGATATTTTGATCTGTAAACTTGTTTTGGCTTTGTCTCATGGGATTAATTTAAAATACTACTTGAAAACAAAAAGCATAGAAAAAGTATAGAAACATACAATACCCTGAGTTGGAAGGGACCCACAAGGATCATTGAGCCCAGCTCCTGTCCCTGCACATGACAACCCCGAGAAACACACCGTGTGTCTGAAAGTCTCGTTGAAACACTTCTTGAACTGACAGGCTTGGTGCTGTGACCGCTGCCCTGGAGAGCCTGTTCCAGTACCCAACCCACTCCAGGTGAAAAACCATTTCCATGTTTGAAATACACTTTTGGATTTTCAGGATAGTTGAAAACCCTTCTTGTTTCAACTGATTATGTGTGCTATAAGAAGGCTTAAAGCATGTATGGCGTGACACGGAAATAGCCACTGGTAGTGGAAAAGATGGATGTGACCAACTGAATTGCTACTGATAATACTTACAGAATTATTCTGTGTGACAACTTACTGGTGCTTCATCTTTCACATCCCTTAAATATACCAAGTGATGAAAATTGTTTTAGATCCTGTATTATTAAATTATTACAGCTCTAGTTAGAATTTGTTAGCTTTCAGCTAATATTTCTAATCAAAATACTAGGATAATTTTGCTGCTGTTGGGATTATTATTATTTATTTACTTATTTTTAAACAGCCCTTCAAAGGCATGTGACTGTGACGGCTACCCCCTGCCTCTGGGTAGGGCTGCTGTTTTTTTTTTTTCCAGATCTGAATTGCTTCTGACTCTCCCTTATATTGCTTTTTTCCAAATTTTTGGTCAAGTTCTAGAGTGGAATTTTGTGTATGGTTCAAGCCACTGGCCCACATCTGAAATTAAAATAATCCTGTATTCACTCTAAAGTAGTCCCTAACTAGCTGTCTTGGTTTGGAGAAATATAATTTAGCATGCCCTTTCTTAACATAATAGATACCCACTTAAAATTATATTGAAAATGAAGTGCGGATTTCTGAAAAGCGGTTGACATTAAGTTCAGGTTGTTATGTTCTTCACAGCCTCAAAATTCTGTTGTGGACTGTATCTAAAAGTACTTCCCTCTTAGTGTAGTTGATCATTCAAGCTCTGGTCTTGTATATGAAAAGCCTCTGTACTTGCATCCCAGAGAGCCTGATCCAAAAGTGCTTTCCAAATATAGGCAACATGAAGTTAATGATGAAATACATAAAACATGACTGGGGTATGTCTGAATATCTAGACATTTTCTGTATCATTCCTTTGTTGACTGTGGAGAAACTGAAGGCTTCTTGCTTTCATAGAATATGCTGAGTTCGAAGGGACCCACAATGATCATAGAGTCCAATTCCTGGCCCTGCACAGGATCATCCCTGAGAGTCACATCATGTGCCTGAGAGTATCATCCAAACACTTCTTGAACTCAAGCAGGCTTGGTGCTGTGACCACTGCCCTGGGGAGCCTGTTCCAGTGCCCAACCACCTCAGGATGAAGAACATGTTTCTAAACCTTTTTCCAACCTAAACCTCCCCTGACACAACTTCAGACCATTCCCTCTGGTCCTGTCACTGGTCCCCACAGAGAAGAGATCAGTGCCTGCCCTTCCTTTTCCCCTCACAAGGAAGTTGTAACTGCAATGAGATCTCCCCTCAGTCTCCTCCAGGCTGAACAGACCAAGTGCCCTCAGCAGCTTCTCATATGGCTTCCCCTCAAGGCCCTTCACCATCTTCATCACCCTCCTTTGGACTCTATTATAACAGTCTTACAGCTTGTAAAAATTGTAACTAACTTCATGGCTTCAAATGATCTGCTGGCAGCTCTGAAAGGGAATTAATTTCAGGACTCTATTGTCTTCAAAGAACAGATTGAAATTTTCTGGCAGAGGTTATGATGGACCTTTGCACATAAAGATACTTACTGACATGTCAGTTCAGTATTGGAGGTCATCATACAAGAGCTATTTGCCCACACTTTAAATGCTGTGGATTTGCAGGTAAAAATTAGTTTCTCTACCTAGCAGCTTCAACTGCAAACATGATACCCTCGAAGCTGGAAATTTTTACTGAACTATCTTCTGACAATTACCTTTGAGAAATTTTGTGCGAATACCCTTCTCCCCATCATTTTACCTTCTGTAACTTTTCCTAGATACTGTGAAGTCTTTGATGCTTAGTGAATATCTGTTTTGAAAGTTTTCATCAAGACAGCTTCCAGCAACAGATATTTAGAGAAATGAATAATTTTGTCTTTTAACTTATAACAACAGGAAAATGTAAATTGGCCTGTGGCTTAAATTCTTCCTTAGTGCTTATGCCAGTTTTCTGAAAATAGGTCAAGCATCTGCTCTCAAATTCCAAGAACATTGTATTTCTCTTCTCTGGTTCTGTGGTACCATTCTGTGTTTAATTCTGCTGTTCTACAGTTGTTGCTTTTTGCTGGAATGGTACAGCATGATGTGTGGGAGGACTACTAGTAAATTTATTTTTATAGTCTGCAATAATTTTTTGCAGTTTCCCACCTTTCTTTAGAAACATTAGTTGAAATGCTTTTGGGTTTTTTTTTTTCCCTAGTGATGTAATCTTCCAATGGCTTTGAAGGAATGAGCAGTGGAACTGGAAGAAGTTAATAACGAGGTGGAACCAGATGTAACAAATCATTCTGAATGCCCCACCTTCTGAAGCAAAGGAAATACGTAAAAGAGGACAATGCTTTAAAGAACTGAATAGCATTACCTATTATGAGCCTGTACATTGAGTTTTATTATCTTCCCAAAGCAGTGCATTTGGCATCTCAAACTACTGGGCAAAAATGGGAATGTATGGGTTTGGCATCCTTGGGCTGTTCTGCACAGATATGTGCTGTTTGGTAAGGGGAAGGAATCAGATGAGTAAAGAATGGTGTTTCCTAAAAAAATTTATTTTAAACACAGATTTCTATGCCAGCTACATGTGTAAACATAAGCAAAATGCTGTGACTAAGTAATTTCAGGTTGTTTTTTTTTTAAAAAAAATTTGTAGTTAAGCTGAAGCAATAAATATTCGTTTTGTTTGTAAAATCAAATGACATTTGAGTATTTATTGGTTACTTATCAGTCATGCTTTTTATAGGGTCTCTACTGTACTAATGGTTATCAAACCAACTAGATGACCTTGACAAGAAAAAACTATGTTCTTTTACTATTTACTGATACTTGAAATATTGCATAATGACTGCAGTCTTTTATTAGTGTCTGGCTGCCTCCAAAGAAACTTGTTGTTTTAATTAAAGCAGCAGTGCTGATCTCAGAGCTGGAGGCAGAAAGTTGGCATGGCTATCTTACTTCAGACAACCACAGGAAGGCTCATGGCAAGATCAGTAATGCTTTTGTACAGCTCAAACTTCAGTGTGAATAAATGTACTGTAGGGAGAGAAGAGAGCCTTAGAGATGTCCTGGTTTTCCCATTATAGAACTGTGCATGTTTGAAGGGATCTAAAAGCGTCATCTCATTCACCTTCATTCTTTCAGTAGCATCAACACTCAGTTTGAAGCTGATTGCTTAGAGCTTTGCCCATTGGGTCTGGCATTGAGATTACACAGCCTCCCTAAACAACCTACTCTGCTTCTCCATTCTTTCCAGTGATTTTTGTCCTCACCTCCAATTGGAAACTTCTACTGCATTTTATGCCCACTGTCTTATTTTTTTGCTGTACATTGCAATAAAGAGCTTGGCTTCATTGTCTTAGAAAACTCCTCTGGAAAGCTGCTGTTAGATGTCCACAAAAGCCTTGCTGTGTTTCAGATTCCCCAAACCTAGTTCTATGTGTACTCTGAACACCTTTCTTGAGCTTATCAACATCTTTGAGTACTAGTTGTATCCAAAACTGGATTCAACAGGTCTGAATAGGTACTGAACAGGTCTAACAGGTGCTGAATAAAGGAGAAGAATTGCTGCTGTTGATCTGCTGCAGCTGATGCAGCCACTACTTCATTGGCTTTCGTTACTGCCAGGTGCACTGCTCACTTGCTCTGCAGCCTGTTATCCTGCACGACCCCCAAGTAACCTTAAGCAGCCAGTCAGTTCCACAGCCTGTACCAATGCAGGGGTGATTATTCTGTGATAGGTACAGGACTCTACTTTTGTTCTTGTGGAAATTCATGAGATAATTGTGAGCCCCCACTCGGGGGGGGAGGCCCTGCTACCTCACTCACATCATTGCTCCGAATTTCTTTCTGCCCCACACACAACTACCACATCTTCTTTTCCGGTTTGAGTTAAATATGTAATTTGTAGAGATGTCAGAGAAGTCCTCTATTGGCTACTTAGCCAGAATTTCACCTGGAATCAACCATCTTCTACTCTAAAACTGAGGGGAATGGGCTAAACCATGACATGTTCCAACAGATGTGAGGGATGTTATTTTCCTGGTAAAAACCCCTCAACAACCAAACAGATCACCCCCAACCCCCAAATTCGAACAAGCCCCCACCTCCTTCAACCCACAGCCCCAAAACCCCAAACCAAAACCACACAAACACTCGGAATCACAGAATCAACTAAGTTGGAAAAGACCTCTGAGATCAAGTCCAACCTTTGACCCAACACCACCTTGTCTACTAGACCATGGCACTAAGTGCCAAATCCAGTCTTTGCTTAAATACCTCTAGGGATGGTGAATCCACCACTTCCCTAGGCAGCCCATTCCAATGCCAAATCACTTGCTCTGTAAAGAGCTTCCTAATGCCCAACCTAAACCTCCCCTGGCACAGCTTAAGACTGTGCCCTTTTGTCCTACTGCTGGTTGCCTGGGAGAAGAGACCAACCCCCACCTGGCTACAACCTCCTTTCAGGTAGTTGTAGAGAGCAATGAGGTCTCCCCTGAGCCTCCTCTTCTCCAGGCTGAACAATCCCAGCTCCCTCAGCCTCTCCTCATAGGACTTGTGCTCAAGTCCCTTCCCCAGCCTGGTTGCTCTTCTCTGGACCTGCTCCAGCACCTCAATATCCCTCCTGAACTGAGGGGCCCAGACCTGGACACAATACTCCAGGTGTGGCCTCACCAGTGCTGAGTACCGGGGCAGAATCACCTCCCTGTTCCTGCTGGCCACACTGTTCCTGATCCAGGCCAGGATGCCATTGGCCTTCTTGGCCACCTGAGCACCCTGCTGGCTCATGTTCAGCTTCGTGTTGATTAGAACCCCCTATATCCCTTTCCGCCTGGCTGCTCTCCAGCCGCTTTGTCCCCAGCCTGTAGCGTTTCACAGGTTGTTGTGGCCAAAGTGCAGGACCCGGCATTTGGCCTTGTTGAACCTCAACCTGTTGGAATCAGCCCAGCTCTCCAGTCTGTCCAGGTCCCTCTGCAGCACCCTCCTGCCTTCCAGCAGATCGACACTTCCCCTTAATTGGTGTCATCTGCAAATTTACTAATGAGGCACTCAGTCCCCTCATCCAGATCATCGATAAAGATATCAAACGGAGCTGGTCCAACACTGATCCCTGGGGGATACCACTAGTGACCGGCCGCCAACTGGATGCAACACCGTTCACCACCACTCTCTGGGCCTGGTCACTCAAGGTCTTGAAGACTTTGATTTGTTTAAAGAAGAATTTGCCCCCTTTGTCAGGTTGAGCAGGTGAACTATTAAAAAATTTGTGCTTCAGTATTACCTTTACTGGCCTCTTCCTTGATCCAGACCTGATAGCGTCGAGCTATCAGTGATAGTCTTCATATGGGTGAGGCACATCAGCCTCAATGACTGTGCCTTGTCAAATATCAGGGCTTGATTAGGCTGCAGACGGCATGTTGCTTGTATGGTAAACCATACCTGAGCCTAGACAGGGACATTAAGCTTATGTTTCCCTGTCCCAAGTTCCCATGCTCTTCTTTTCTGGAGTTAGCATGGGCAGGAAAGTTTTGGACATGATTGCACATATTGCTACTGTTGTGCTGCATCTTCCATGTAGAGGGGCTCTTAAGACAATTTCTCTTCTAGCCTAAATGGCTGGGTACATATTTATTTATTTTTAATGATCATAAAGAGATTCAGAACCATCTCCATTTTTTAGTGTGGTCTCTAAGGGAAGTGAAGTGTACTTATATTAATTTTTATCACTGGATCAATGCAGCTGCACGGTTTTGTAAGATACAAACAAGATCAGAATACCTGAGGTATTTGTTCCTGTTATAAATAGTTCAAAAACATTTACAGATGTATGGATTAGATAATTAGGCACCTGCATTTTTTTAACAAGTCTTGCAGTTTAGGTTTCTAATTAGCACATACTTCAGCAAAAGAAAAAGTCAGTTGTGAATAATTGTGCATAAAACTGTGTGACACCAGAATATTTACAAAACAAAATGGTGCCTTTGATATAGGAGTTAAAATAGCTGTAAATCTGTTTCAGTAAGAAACACTGTGTATGGTTGTTTGTTACAGCACTTTGGTTTTTTGGACAGATCAGGTAGTGTACAGAATCACAAATTTTGATGTCCCTTTTTCTCTTCATTAAGTAATTCAAAATATTGAAGTTAAATATGAATTTAGGAGAGTTGTACATTGAGTATAATCTCTCCATTATAGCATATATTATTCCACAGTTTTGAAAGGAGGTGAAGATATACTTTTAAATGTACAAATCCTTCTACTGTAAACTTACCTGTTTTGTGATTCTGTTGTCTGGATTTTGTTTGTGGAATTCAACTAGATTCAAGAGATGGAAAGCATGGAAACTTTGACTCAGTTGTGCTGTAGTTCTTTATCTGGACCCAAATGTCAGGGAAGCTGTGTTTCCTACAGAAATTTAGACCAAACTTACTATATATGTCAACATAAATGGGACTAATATGCCAGAGCCTATAGAAAATTTCAGTGAAGCCTTTGGGTCCCTGCATTATATTCTGTTTCACCCTGAGAAAGCTGTCCATAAAGTTGTTTGTCAGGTTATGACCCAAGGAGTATTCTTCATGCTATTTGAAAAAAAAAAAGTTAATAAATACAGTATCTTGCAATCTTTATTTGAGTAACTAGATGTGTAAGAGAGAAAACAGAGGGAAGCATATGGAATGTTCCATATAACACTCACTTATACCTTAATGCAGGGAAAAACTTGTAGCATAGGTGGTATGCTCTATAAAGTGACGTATTGCATCTTTAGGTTGTGTGTTCCGTGGCAGGATTTTCAATGTCTGAAATATCGTGTTTGCAGTTCTTTAATGCGTGACTAACCTCTGCTGTTCTTCAGAGCCCTTAAAAGGGCTGTGTGCTTTAAGTAATGGTGAGCTTCACCTTCTGGATAACAAGTACTTCGTAATTACTGCATCTTAAAATTCTATTACTTTATTACTTTAGCAGAAGAAAATACCAACAAAGGAAATGAATATGAATAATTGTCGTAAACGCTCAGACTTTTTAAACACACTGAAATTTTCTGTGCTTTAAGAATGGTTTGTTTTGGGTTTGTTGTTTTGGGGGTTTTTTTTGTCTTTGTAAGAAAAACAAGGAAAACAATAAGAAAAAAGGATACTCATTACAGAATGCAAACGGTAAAACTTGGTGTTTGGATGTGCGTGTGTTCGTTGATGAAGACTGCCAGATGACTGAAATGAATAAATGTTCCTTCTTGTATACTTCAGGAGCTGATTTAACTTTTTGAATACAGATTTTTGTTTTGTTTTGTTTTGTTTTTTTTTTTATTTAAGGGAAGGTTTTAGGTTTTCATCTCAAGAAGCTGCTTCAAGTTTTGGTGATGATCGCTTGCTGATAGAAAAGTTCATTGATAACCCTCGTCACATAGAAATCCAGGTTTGTACTATTAGTATTACTACTATTAATTACTGTGTATTTATTTAATAAGGTTTAAATTCATAAATGAATCAAAGTTCAAAACATTTCAAACACTCCACTAAAAAAGGCCTAGAGTCTTGTGTTTTCCGGTGTCTTGGGTCATTGCTCAAACTACACGGCTATCATGCACAATACAGCCTTCCTGTTTTTATTCTCTAGCCTTTCTGTAGCAGGAAGACTGTGAACTGTGTTCAGTTTGTTGGGGGAGAAAAAAAAGTTATAAGCATCTGTCCTGAGGGATGGAACTTGAACTCTGGATCCTATTGCAGGGCTTGAGTGCAGCAGAGGATGTAGGAGTTCAAACACTCCTGTTCTTAACATTTTTCTTGCAAAGTCTAGGTGGTTTTGTCAGTGTTTTGAATTCTGTTCTGAAGTATCTAGTGCTCCCTGGGAACTCAGGAGGATTTGTGTCCTATTTTCGTCAGTTTGTGGTTCAAAATCGGTTGTATTCTCTTTAACTTCTGTATTGTGACCATTTATGCATTTTATTGGATTTAGCATTAAGTCAGATATGCTAATGCAGAACAAAAGTTGTTTCTTTCAGATGATTGAAATTATGATTTCAAAATTTGTGATGTAGGCATCTTATGTAGGCAACTAAATTTTTGTGTTTGTCATTAACCTTGAGATAATACTTCCTGACAAGAAATCTGTATGAAGCATTTTTGTTTCCTCAACAGAAATTTCACTTTTTACACAGAAATTTCATTTTTTTTTTAATAGTGAGAGCCTGAAGTAGCTCAATAACTGAGTGCAACAGTAAATTTGATAGTGTGGAATGATTGGTAAGAGAGAAATATGTAACATCTTTTAGGCTGCCAGATATGTGCCCTCAGACTGGTACTTCCTATGTTTTTATTTGTTTTATGTACATAGCCTAACTTACCACTTTTCATAGAATTATGGAATAGTTTGCGTTGGAAGGGATCTTTAAAGATCATCTGGACCAACTACCCTTCCATGGGAAGGGACGTCTTCAACTAGATCGGGTTGCTCAGAGCCCTGTCCAACCTGACCTTCTATGTTTTCAGGGATGGAGTATCCCTCTCTGGGCAACCTGTTCCAGTGTTTCACCACTCTCATAGTAAAAAAAAAAAATCTCTTCCTTATATATAGTCTTAAGTCTATTGTAGCTTAAAACCATTTCCCCTTGTCCCGTCACTATGGGCTTGGATAAAAGTTTGTCTCTATCTTTCCTATCAGCACCTTGTAAGTACTGAAAAACTGCAATTGGGTCTCTCCAGAGCCTTCTCTTCTCCAGGCTGAACAACCCCAATTCTCTCAGCCTTTCCTCATAGGAGAGGTGTTCAGTCCCTATAATAATTTTTGTGTTCCTCCTCTGGACCTGTTCCAACAGGTCTTTCCTGAACTGAGGACTCCAGAGCTCGATATAGTACTCCAGGTGGGATCTTACCAAAGAGGAGTAGAGGGGGAAAAGTGAAGAAGAGAAACATTGAAAAAAACAAACATTTTGTGAACAGCAAAATGAAGAAACTGTAAAAATGAAATTTAAACCCCACCTTATTCTGTTTTGAAGGGTCATGGAAAGGTATATAATAAACTTTAAGTTTCAGCATTTATCTTAGTTACAAAAGAGGGCAGATTGCTAGAGCATCTTTCTGTATTCTTTTGCTGTGGCTACTAAGATTTAGCTACTTTTGTTTTATTTTTTTCTCCTTTTTTTTTGGTGTATGCAAATCAGTACATCTTAAAGATCTGTTTCCTTCAGTGTTTGCAAATTGGGGAGCTTCAGCAGATTCCTAGTGATTCTTCAATGAATTAAGTTAGATGGGATTGATTCCTCTATACTTCCATGAGTTGGGGGCAGATTTTACATTGTCTTGATTCTTTTGGGTTTAAAAAGTTGCGTCAAAAAATTAGGTAGTACTGTATTTAAGAACTGTTAAATAATTCTACTTAGAGTAAACAAAATGTCTTTGCTATTAATAATTTATATTTGTATTTATAATAAGTGTACAGTGAATGTTGTTTTTCTTACACCAACACTTTGATGGTACCTTTTAACAATATCATAGCATATCATTTTAACTTCATGTTCTAATCAGCTTTAGGACGTTGACCTTGGTTCATTTTCAAACTGCTGAATATACAAACAATTTGAGACCAGATGCCAAATATTTATTACTTTAGCAGTAACTTTTAAATAGAACTTTTTTTTAGCATTCTCATATTTCTCCAAAGCATTAGTACTTAAAATTGTTAAATAAGGAGTTTCCTGTGTCTAGCTATAAAACAATCACTTTGTAAAACATGAGAAAAAACTAAAACAATTAACAGGAAAAAAGAGTCCAAATAGACTTTATGCTTGAACTGATTTGAAGTTTGTTCTCCTGAAGCGTCTGATAAAAAGGACCTGAGTTTAAAGTGAGAGTACGTGGACTGTCTATTACTTGGCTAAATAGCAATCCTACAACTGGAAAGAGAATTTAGCTGAATCATGTAGGAGAGGTTCCACTACATAATACTGAATTATTTTGGCATATAGATGTACGTAGCATATACTAATGTCATAATCATCTAATCCCACAAAACATTTCTTTTAGAAATATTTAGGTATGTAAAAAAAAAGCTGTAGCTGTGACATGCATTTTTAGTGAGATGTGTACTGGAATCTCATGTTACCTCAGAGATGGCGATTTCATTATTTTGCAAGTATCTTCTGAAAGACAGTTGTTGTACAATTAGTTTCTGATAAGAAAACCAGTGGTCCCAGAATAAAACTAAAGGGTTAATGCTGCATGTTGTTGGCTTATTCTATTTATAATTATCTTCTTATAGTAAGTGTTCATGCATGTCTTTTTGAGCCATATTAACTAATAATTGAGAAACATTTATTTAAGATCCAGTTTGCAGAAATGTAGTAGGATATGAGAAATGTCCTGAAGTGAAAGAAAATATTTACTACTCAGATTGTAGTAAATCTGAGTAGTAAAGGAGGTAGTAAAGGTAGTAGTAAAGAGGAGTAGTAAAAGTAGAAGTAGTAAAAGTAGTAAAGAGGAAAACAGAGAGAGGGGAGAAGCACAGGAACTCATTTTTATTGAAGTATTCCAGGACTCTCTTGATTGTTTTGGTGAAGCTGAATTCTCTGGAAAGATGTAGGCTTTCTAACAGTGAAACTGAAGTGCTCCCAGAACAGTGATTTTTTTCACTAAGTCCCATGCTATGTTCTATAGGTGTAGTATTTTAATATTAAAAAAAAAAATGAAACACAAAAAAAGGTCAAAAAATCTTAGGACCTCCCAAGTGAGTTTCTGTAGAGCTCCACTCATCTGGATTGGATGTGTGAAGACTTGGGTAGGAAGTACCTGGGTATTTCTTTTTTCCTTTTTTTTTTTTTTTTTTTTAAATTTTTGTGCTGGGTCCCCTGTTAGGGAATCTAGCAGTTGGTTGGAGCACCCTGGTGCTGCTGCTGCTAAACCTTCCCCTGCGCAGGGAAGAAGAGGGGTTTGGGACATGCTATAGTTTAGGTAATTCTGATGTTGTCAATCATCTAGACTTCTTTGAAGGGGCTTTTTTTTTTTTTTTTCACTAGAAAGCTCCATAAATATGTGGGAGCACAACAAAATTTCTGGGGAAAAAAGTACATCTGATCCTGCAGTGCATGGAGCACCTGGGATCTGATGCTGCACAGCACATGTGAGTTGTCTTCATGAGTTCACTGCCTCATTTTCAGTCGCATCTACCCAGATTATTCACGCCTCAGCAACCATTGGTGTCATAGATGCAAGAATTCATCTTGCCTAGTGCCATATTCACTCTCTGGTGCTAAAAGGAATGATAAATAATACAGATTCGTTGTCACAAATGTGAGTAGATATGGTTGAGTTAGCACAGTTTTAGGAAGATTGTCTCGTTGTTTTATCTTGTTGGCTTTCAGTGTAGGACTGCACTATTAAAGAATGAAGCATGAATATTGGCATGGGTTCCCGCAGATTGGAGCAGGAAGATAGATGAGAAAAAAATGGGTTAGAGGGAAAATTTTATAAGGAAGAAAGGGAGCAGGTGTGGTCTGCAATGAAAGCAATTGCTCTAAGAGTAAGTGTAGAGTATAACATCATAAGATTGGAAGAAATCTGCTTGAATCCTCAAATCCAGTATCTGGATTTTGGAAATGGCTGCACCATACTGTCAATTTCATAAAGGTACAGAGTTCCTTTTCTTACTTCTCTCTCTAGTCTGAAGTTGTGGAATCAGTTGGGAGTTCTGCTATGCTGAACTTGTGGGGCTTTTTTTATAGTGTGTAATTTAGGTAGTTGGATCTAGATATTTGATTCTACGTTATTTCTTCCATGAACTGAAGCTGCAGCCAAGAACTGTAGTTGATGCCTGATTTATACAAAAATTCCTTGAAACTACTGCTTTAATTTCCATTGAAAGTACTAAGGAAGTTGCAAATTTTCTCCTTCTTTATAAAAGATAGCAAAGTTTCTGAAGATTTTTTTCTTCTTCATTAAAGACAGGGGACTGTGGTTCACCTACTAAGAAAGCTGCATTAGCTGTTCTTTCTGAAAACTCTTTTGTGTAATTCAGGAGCAAAATTTGGCATATGTGGAGATTTTTCTCTTCTTTGTTGACATAAGATTTTGCCTAACAATATGGTTTTGTATAATTTCATAATGCAATACAAACTTAAAATACTTTTAAATGTAGTTTTAATTTTGTTTCAGTCTTTTGTAATAAGATCCCAAAAATTCAGAAATCATATTTTGAAGTGAGTGGGTTTTTGCCACGTACAGACTCTGTACAAAGGCTTTAGAATAGTCCTATTCAGAATTTGAAGGAGTGTTCTATTAGTAGTTCATATACAATTAATTTTCTCCATGAGCATTTTTTCCCAACCTCTATTTTAGATTGGAAGAAACTGAACAACTAAATGCTGCATAATAGTATAAAGTCAAAAGACCGTACACGTGCATACCTTTGTTAATAGCAGTGTGTTATTGTTTCAGATTTTGGCAGATAAGCATGGTAATGCCTTGTGGTTAAATGAAAGAGAATGCTCCATTCAAAGGAGAAACCAGAAAGTTGTGGAGGAAGCACCAAGGTATGTATGCTAGATTACTGATGCAGCTTCATCGTAATTGAAAGTACTTTTGGAAAGCTGCTGATTCAATTTATTGTACAAATGCAAGCAAATTTTATTCTATTAAAAACCACAGAGAAAATAAATAAATGTTTGTCATCGTCATTTGATTGTAATACAGTTTTGTTGTTGTTCTTGAGGGTTTTTGGACAATGCTTTACCATGTCTTTCAAGAAAGCATGTGTTGTGTAGTTCATTTTTTTCATGATCTTGTTTAAAATGGACATGGATCTTATCAAATATATGTGATATGATATGGCTTTCTTAGTATGTCTGAGATTTTTCTTTGATGTTCCGTTTTGGATATAGAAGTAAAATAAAATATGGAATAAGTGTGAATTTTGCTACAGATACAGATATTTGACTATGTTAGAGTAATTGTGGGAGGGCCACATAATTCTGTGTATTTTAAAATTGCATGGTTTAGTACCATTTGTGGTAGTGAACTAGAGATGTATGTGTCCAGTAACTCAAAAGTGCTAAATGATCTTAATCTCACTGGTTTCACGTGAAGCTGAAATGCCTTGCTGCTGTGCAAGGTCTTGCTGTGTTTTCTGTTGCATGGCATTCATTGCAGAGTAAGTGTATAAAATGGGCAGCAGAAACTTCTGATTTCAGAAAGCCAGACATGGGTATATCACTGGGAGTTCCCATTGTAATATGTTCACCAGCTCGAGTGGGTTTGATGTATTTTTTTTAATAGCACAGAACTGTGATGCAACAATTTGGGATGTGAGGAAAAGCACATCATCCAAATGGTGTTTATTTAGAGGCGGTTTAATTAGTTAGTGTTGGATCATAACTACAGGACTTACACTGTTGGATGTAGATTTTGAATTAAAAAACAAAGTTTAAAGATAGAAACCAATTAATAAATGCTTCTTGGTCATACTTGTGGATTTCTTGGAAGGCTTACGCTGCTTTTGTGTAAAGCTCCTACCGTGTTTTTGTGAAAAGTGAATACTTCAGGTCCCACTATAATGTGCATTTGCACATACATATACCTAAGCATTTAATAGAGGAGTGTCTTTTGCCTCACAAGTATATGTAAGGTGATGCCTGTCACTGCTGCCTGCTCATTCTCCATGCCTATGGTCAATTAAAGGGGGGTGATGTGTCTTTCTCTCACCGGCCATATGTGATCAGAGTGTTTCTTTCATCAGAAATATCAGCCTTTTAACTTTCTTGGGCTTCTCTGTTGGAGTTGCCAGTAAGTTTTCTCGTCCCCTCTTATAGCTTTACAAAAGAGTTTGGTCAAGTCAGTAGCTTCCAAAATTTGGAGTGAAAACTCTTCCTTCATGTTATTGAATGTTTTAGACTCTGCGTTGATAGCTTTGGAAGTCTTACATGCCTTATGGCCCCTTGGAGTTGGCTGCAGAATTCATTAATTTTCAAAGGGTTACAAGACTTGCAGGGCACTCATTTCTGTGAGACACCATAGAAACACTAAAGACTCAAGTTAACCCTTCCTGTGAATGCTGTGCTGTTTCAGTTAGTCTGTCTGATTGCTTAATGGCTCCTGGACACATCTCTCCTTATACACTGGATGGAGGAAATATACTGTCCTTCTTTTTTTCCTGTTCTAAATAGTAGCTGCCATTAAGACCTCTGAGATAGGTCGAAGGGTTTTTTTTCTTTCATGAAGCCCAGGAGATAGGGATGCTATGGGCTAAAATGTTTTTTCCTTTGTACAATTTAGAGATTTTGACATTGACCTCAGACCTTTTTTGATTTACTCTATTCCTATGATGGTGTTTTCCTAAGTGTCCGATTTAAGAGACAGAGGGCTTTTTGGCTTTGAGAGTAATATATAATTTTCTTAAAAGCTAAGTCTGTTGAACTTGTCCCTATGGGATCATTTTGTGTTTGAATCTTCAGTTTTCTTAGGGAAGTTCAGTCTTTTGTTGAAAACAAACACATCCCCCTCTTTCTTATGAGGAGAGAAATTCCTTTACTTCACACATGGATGGGGTTACAGTATTCAAGGGATCTCTCCAGGGGTCTTTGGTGGTCAATCGCACAGATTCATCTAGGAGACCAACAAACTTTTCTTATACCCTTTTAACACTGGTCACCTGTCCTACTCTGTTCTGGGAAGCACATTTAATAAGACACATCCAATCATTACTAGTTTTTTATTTTGTGTTGGGCAAAGTTAGTGATGCACACAGTTTCCAGTTGATGTACTGTGATTTTATTTGCTTCTGGTTTTACACATTTTTGGATATGCTGTTGTCTTCTCATTTTACCACAGAGGCTGACATTTAAAGAGATGAGTAACATTAATTGGTCTGTTGTTCCTTATTTCAGTTTTTGTTCCTCTGCCACCCAAGCTCTTCTCTCTTCGTTTTTGAGACAGTTGCTGTGAGACTGTACTTTGGCAAGAAAAAATGCAAGGGTGTGGCTGTATTTTCCTGTTTGCTCGAGTGATTAATAAGAGATTGTTTCCCATGTGGAGAAACAAGGCCTCTAAGCTTATCAGAAAATCCACTGATTCCTTAGTATCAATCAAAAGTAAATGGACAAGAGTGTTAATGACGACCTATTCAATAACCTGAGGAGTAACTCAAAGGAGTGCTCTAAAACTTGACTTTGGTGAGAGCACATGTCATAACTATTTCTGAACCTGTTAGAATCCTCTTAAAGCCCTTTAAATTTGCCTCACCACTTGGGTGAAGGAATGTTCCCCTGTTCAGAGCCACTTAGCTATCTGCACTATTGGATGCCCAAAATTAAGATCTTTGGCATGTTATTATGGAGAAGTACCACACAAACGCTCTTCAACTCACCGTGATCATCCACCTCTCTTCTTTGCTGTAGTAGTAGAAGACATTAAATGGTTGATCCTTCATGGAATACCATTTAGAATCATAGGACCATTTGTTTAGGTCAGAAAAGACCCTTAAAGATTGTTGAGTTCAACCATAAATGTAACACTGCCACGTCCACCACTAAACCGAGACCCTAAGCACAACATCTGCATGTCTTTTAAGTACCTCCAGGGATGGTGACTTCACCACTTCCCTGGGCAGCCTGTTCCAAGGCTTGACAACCCTTTCTGTGAAGAAAATTTTCCTAGTAGCCAACATAAACCTCCCCTGGTACAACCTGAGGCCATTTCTTCTTGTCCTGTCACTTGTTGCCTGGGATAAGAGGTGGACCCCTATCTTGCTACAAGTAGTTACAGACAGTGATAAGGTCTCCCCTGAGCCTCCTTTTGTCCAGACTAAACAACCGAAGGTCCTTCAACTGCTCTTCTTGAGACTTGTGCTCCAAATCCTTCACCGATTTCATTGTCCTTCTCTGGACATGCTCCAACACCTCAGTGTCCTTCTTGAAGTGAGGGGGCCAAAACTGAACACAAGATTTGAAGTATGATCTATAACCATCATATGTCAAAATACTGAGCTTCAGGATGCTGTGTTAAACCTTCTCTCTACATTTTCATGCCTACCTTGGACAGGGAGTGATGGAACAGTACCCTGCCACTGCCCTCTATGTTAGCATGCAAGATCCCTAGTAGCATCCACAGTGAGCAAGTCCTTAGAAATTGCTAGCTGTCTGCTTACTTTCCTTCATTGTCTCTACTTTTCTGCATTGGTTCCATGTCCTTTAGGTTAAACCTTAGCACCCAAGATTTTCAGAATAAGGTTTTATGATAGTTTTTTAACAATTTCCCAAAATTTACAAGTGTAGTCTCAGGCACAAAACAATTAATCTGTTATGCCCTTTTTTTTTTTTTTTTTTAATCCTAGGTGCATACGCTCAGAGTTGAGATTCTTAATCCTTATCCTACATGTTAATTTTGTGGTATCTTTTTTAGTTGAAAGACATTCAAAGGACTAAAAGGTTTGTTTTTATTTCTGCCTGTGGCAGAAACATCTAAAATTTTTGTGACCTTCTTTGCATGCACCGTTGTTAGTTTCTCTCAGGAATTTTTTTGTCCCTGGAAGATGCATAAACAGTGACTTTCCCTTTCTCTAAGCACTAAACTCTAAAAGATCTCATTATGATGTCCAGTACATCAGGATCATATTCCAAATTAATGACTGAAGTGCTACTTGAAGCCATGGACAATTTCAATGAACGTTTGTAGGCAGGAGCTTAGCAGAAGGGTGCGTTGTTGAGTTAGGCTCTATCTACATGTTCTCCGTAGAGTTGTGCAGCGTGTATGTGTATCAGACTCTACATTTCCTATCACTTTGTCTAGAAATCCTTGAAGGATTTTGGCTTAAGGGAAACATGAGCCTCTTCTGTTTGTGACTGTGTACATGATTCATAGGTGTGCATTGTTTAGATGTGGGGTTAAAGGTGTGTTTTCAAATGCTTTTTTAGCATATTTGTGCCCGTGTAGTTAATCTCTCTGGCTATAGAAACAATGTCATAACAAATTTTATTGTCCTTGATCACCTTTACAAGAGCTTTATGAAGTTCTTCTGAGGGAAGTGTGAGGTCTTATCTTATTTTTCTTTTTGATACTTTTATCTTGTGAATCTTTATTTTTTAGTCTCAGTGCTGCTATAGGAGCTGTCGAAAGAAAAAGAGGTGTATGTGTGAGCAAAAGATTTGAAGTCAGGTTTAAAATGCTGTTTTCAAGTGGTGCTTAGTTAGAGTGGAGAACTTATTTTGGTAGGAAAGTTCATTCCTTAAAAAAGGGAGAAACTGTGTATGAAAGGTAAAGCAGCAGAGGGGAATATGAAAACTTTGGTTAATTAACCGAGCCGATGGTAGCCGATGAAAGAGTCACTTTAGAGCGTAAAGCCTAACTGTGTGGCAGAGATCAAGTTTAGCAATGTGACACCTCTGTTCCATTCTTTGGTTACAGCAGGAGCTGAACAGTGAGATCTCAGACCTGCATTTAACAAGTACAGGGAAGACACCACTGTAATAAAGGGGAGTAATTGTCTTTAATCTGTATGAGAACTACTAGTGGTTATTCTAGAAATAGAGTATGAAGCTGATATTGAGAAGGTTCTGCTCTTCATTAGCCACTCATTGACCTTTCACGATCAAAGCCCTGCAGAAACCCTACATTGAGTTATAAATTGTTGATTTTGGGTTGTATTATACTCTTACTGAATCAAAAAAAGAAATATTATGAAACTCTTTTACTGGTGTCTCTTCCTGGTAGGTATAACATGGTTTGATCTTCCTTTTCATCTGATGTAGGATCTGATAGCTTTCTTGGAATGAGTCTTGACTTCCTTTTCCTGTTGGTCCCATTGTTTGCCAAGAAAGAAATCTTTTCCTATATTCTGGAAATACCTGCCTTACAGTCTATCAGAATCTGCCTGTGTGGGCACTGGAGGTGTGAAATAGCACTTTTCCAGTAAAGAAAAGGATTCCACTGTCTACTGGTTTGCTCACTTCTTGTGTCCTGTCAAATATGGTTTGTTGTGGCAGACGTCTCTAGCTTGTCTGTGAGTTCAGATCTTAGTGAAAACACCACAGTAAGTATTGAAAGATAAGTTCTGACTCAGCACTTGGCTTCTGTCTGAGTGCAGTCCTGGGCCCCAGATGGAGTTTCACTGGCTTTGGGGACATTTCAGATAGGTGGAGGCTCCTGATTGCTTTTTTTACAGAATTAGAGCTCTCTGTTGAAGCCATTTCAAGAAATATGTAACATTTGGTATTTTAGTTTTAAACAACAACCTAGGGGTAAGGTAGAAGTAACTTTCTGTTCCCTTGCAAAAGTACTTTTAAAATTATAGCTGACTTACGTGCTTAATGTAAGTCACAACAGAGATATGATGAGTGTATTTGTAATCTTTTCTAAGATTAACAACTACACGTCTTTCATTGAAGATCAACGTGTCAGGTTGAGGGGCAACCAGTTTCACAGCTTTGATGGAATGCCACAGAAATATATCTACCTCTAATTATTAGAGGAGATTACAGGGGAGAGTAACAAGCAGAATGTGTACTTTCCAGAGTCTGGATTCACTGGACCAGTGGAAGTGGCATGGTTCTCTCCTAGAATGAGAAAGCTTGCCATTTGGACAGTGTTCACAGTGGCTCTCAAGGTAGTAGATGAGCTGCTCTTCGGGTGTGTGCTTAATTAGACGCTGCTACTGTTGGTCTATGTTTGGCCCAGCCACCTGTGGTTTGTACTTTTCCTGCCAAGTTATGGGAAAACAAGGCCTGAAAAATGGGAACTTCGTCCTTGAAGGCAGCACTTTGCATAAACTAAAATTAATTGGTATCTTACTATTGGCTGATGGCCCTCCAAGGGCATTTGAAGGAGAAGGTGAAGAGGAGGAGCATGAAGTAAGCCACAGACCCATTAAGGGAAGACCCTCCAAGGTGCATCCCGCAGGCGCAGGGAAATTCCAATGTCCACACGTGTGCACAGGAGGGGCACCACTGACATAACGGGGGAGAAACCGAGGACCTCTGGCTGGGTGGTGCTGGCCACACCTGCCCAGGTAGACGTCACTGGTAAATTGGATAAAAAAGCAGGTGGCTCGTGCTCGGGGGCTCACGCTTCCCACGAAGGACCACGTTGCTTTTGCGGGGACGCCCGCGATGTGTGAGCCGGACCCTCCGAGGACGCAGCTGCTACGGAGAGTTCTTGGTATTTGGAGTTGGTAAGAAAACCTTGAAAGTTACACCTGCGTGGTGTGGGGTTTTACTGAGGGCTTATTTCCCTCCTCTTTCCTGTCTATTGGTTTCTTGTTTTGTTGGCCACTTCTTTGTAATAAATATTGGGGTTTTTTGAGCTTTCAACGGTGTTTTGGTTTCAATCCCGGCATCCCTTCAAACCCTCCCTGGAACAGGGTGCTCTTGAGTGTGTCCAGGATTTGTAGAAAAGAATGAATTGCAGTCAACATGGATAACTAATCTTCAGCTTATAAGTAAAGTTGAAAGGGTAAATAGAGAATATGAAGGTTCAAGTCATGATAGTGATGATGGTTTTCAAGTTGAGTATTACGAATGCTCACATATTCTTTATTGCAACCTTACTTGAATAAGAAGCCTGAATAAATGCTTTATTAATTTCCAAAACTTCTTTATTGCAATTAAATTATATCAATTAAATGACCACACTTTTAGTTCAGACTCAGAAAAATTCCCCTCAGACCTCTTGTCATGTATTTTGGCATTCCTATTTCCATTGGATGGATTTTTTAGTTACAGGTTTTTTGCAAATATATATATACCTTCTAAAACAGCATGGATTTGTATGTATTTTTTTTCATTTAATTTGCATTATTATAGATCTCACTGTTCTAAGAGTTGTGTTCTGTTATTTTACATTGCAGAGAAGATGGTTATTTATCCTGAATTTCCTGTGCATTAGAAGTAATTGTAAAGCATGCACTATATCTACTTAGGGGTAATACAAATGTAAAGCCAGACATTTGACATCTTGACTTGTTTTCACAACTGAAATAATGATGCTGTCCTCTTTTGACCATAGTTTAAGCCAAAGATGAAATGATTGAAGAATAATTATTTTTTTTAACTAAAGAAAGGCATTGTTTCTGTATTATAGCACTTTTCTAGACCCTGAAACTCGAAGAGCAATGGGAGAACAAGCAGTAGCTCTTGCCAAAGCAGTAAAGTATTCCTCTGCTGGAACAGTAGAATTCCTTGTGGACTCCAGTAAGAATTTCTACTTCTTGGAAATGAATACTAGACTTCAGGTAAGAAAAACAACTCTTCAGATTCAGAAAAGTGTTATTTAAATAAACAGACCATAACCTCCTCCCATACTTGGGGGTCTGCTCCTGCAAAGATTTAAACATAAATATCTCGATGCACTTCCCACCGGACTTAAAAGATGTACACACTCAAATAAGGCTGCCTATATACGACTTTGCAGCAGTGAGCGCTTGCACAGCACTCAAGTAAGTGTTCAGAGCTTTTGCTCTTTGTTACACTTGACCTAAAGACCTTGCAAGAGGTCATTGTTAAGTGCTACTGTGAATTCACAGTAAGTGGTTAGCCACTGTGCTCTGAGACTCCTCTCTACTGGTCCCTGAAGTTTCTTTCTTATTTTTATACTTTGATGATCACTTGCTGAGTTTCTCTAGGAGGGTGATTGAAACTGTATGTGTATATCAGCAATAAAAAGACTAGCAATCTGCATATGATTGAAATTGTGACTGGAATGCAATTGTGTAAGAAGCATGCTGACATGGTGTAGGATTATTGTAACAACTCATGTAGTCAGCAGAAGCTGTTGTAATGTACACTGCAAGTGAATGGACAAACAGTGTTTTATGGAAAACCCGCTATGTCTCTTATTTGACTGTTGTGATGCATTTGTCATCATAAGGGAAGAAAACTGCCACATTCCATTGCCTTTATCCTCCTTTTCTCACTTTAAATGACACCCAGAAGACTGAAATGTGGAATCAAGCAAGTCAAGCAACAGTTTGATTAGCATCTCATTCTGTTTTAGCTACATTAGGGCCGTGTCCTGCCTATTGTTTGTTCACATGGGCAGTGATCAAGTATAAAGAGATCCTCATAATTCTGATATCTTTGCATGACTTTATATAATAACTGGGTAGTAAATTTATAATTTAGGTAAATTTATACTTCGGTTTAAGAAGCTGGAGAGAATTTGGGGGGTTGCAATCTTCTGTGCCGGGGAAGGCTGCTGGTCAAATTTTTATTGCCTTGCAGGGCAGCAGATTTTTGGAATTAGCTGTGACAGTCACTTTGCATGACTGTAGCTAGGCGCTGTCAGGTCTACCTTAGATTCAGTTAGAGAGGGTGGTGTTTAATGGCAATGTGTAGTTCATTAAAATATTATGAAGAATTCATAATGAAGAACTATGAAATCTCTTTGGTCGTATTCTTCACACTTTCCCCAGTCTTGTCATTTTTGAGCCAATGTTTTTTAGTAACTCCATGGTCTTGTTTTCACAGAAGAAAATTAATTTATCGTTTTCTGCATGACCCACTAGAACTTCAAAACCATTTCCTTGCTGTAGTATATTATTGTCCGTTAGTTTCTAAATGGAACTAGTGATGGAATATCCTTGGACTCCTCTTTGTGATTTAAGACATTTTCTTTGCTGTTTTTGTGATGTCTTCCCCCTGCAATGCCCAGTGGTATTTGTAATCCCAAACCTCTAACTTGCTTAACTGTAGAGGTCTCCACATATGCAATAAGAGAGCTTTCACAATTTCATCTTTAAGGACTTTAAAGACTCCTTTTGAAATATAGCCTAAGCAGTTTGACAGTCCCCTATAATAGCAAACGTATTCTTTCAAACTCTTAAAGAAATCTACTAATCTTAAATTAGACTACTTGTTTAGATATTCTATAATTCCTCTATCCTGACTGTACATTGTCTCTAATTAGCATTTCAACTTGAGTCTGGAGAGAAGTAATTTTCTGATTCTTCCCCCCCCCGGTTCCAAATCCAGATTGATCTGTCTCTTCTCCCAGGTCCCAGGCTTTACTTTCTGTTCAGCTAACAATTATGCAACTAACATCATACTGGCTCCCTTCTGTTAAGAGCCAAACATAGAAACTCCAGTGAAGCTTGTCCAGATTTAACTTCAGAACCAGGATAGTCTCTGGATGTCCCTCTATTGCTTCAGTTTTTATTTTCCTTTTGCATCTCCTGTGATCAGTGGCTAACAGACTGACTTGCCTTATTCTTGTTGAGCACTCCACAGCTGGAAGAACTTTCTAAAATGATGGGTGTCTGATCCATAAATGCTGCTCTTTAGGTCTTTGTCAGTGTGCATTAGACACAGCTACTTGTCAGCATCATCAGAACGTGTCTACTAAATTATACAATTTTCTGTGTCTGCTTTAATGTTTCAGAAGTCTCTGATCAGATCACTGTAGAATTTTTACTTGAGATACGTACTTCAGAATATACTTGCTAACTAATATGTGGCCAGTACTTTGCATTGCCTGCTGGTTTCTCCCCTCCCTCTCTTCGGTGTATCTGTCAGATGCCTTTCAGTGTTTTGGTAAATTATTTTGCAGTAACCAAGAGTTGTAGTGTTACTTATTGTTACTGTCTTTCTGGGGAACTCTTTGGGACTATACCTTTTCTGTTATATGGTTGTGCAAAAAAAGGTGTAAATAGCACTTTGTATCAAGTTTATATTTTATTTAATTTTTGTTTCAAGTGTTGCTGCAATACTATATGACAGTGGAAAATGAAAAAATTTGGTGAATCAGCTCCATCGTGTCTCTTGTATGCTACACAAATTTGTTACAGATGTTTTACTCCCTCTAAGTGATTCAGCTAAAATGACTTATTCTTCACTGTTGGCAGTGTTCTTTTTGTTGCTTCTGCTTTTCTGTCATCTTTCAGATGCTAGCTGATGAGACGTGAGATTGGATAACTGCATAGCAAAACTACTTATTCTTTCTTCTCGCAAGAGAGCACAGGGATATCTGCCCTAGCAGTACCACAGAACTTCTGTATGCTGTCATTTAGGGCACTTTTGGAGTGGTTTTCAGGCCAGATATTGAATATATAAATTTTTTTATAGCTGTTCACACTGTGGTGTTTTGTTACCCATTTGTCATCAGCCTAATCAAGGGTAATCATAGTCCAAAACAATGAAATGAGTTTTGCAATAAATAAAGATTTTCTGACCCCTTAGATTGATAGCCTTTCTAGCTTCCAAGTTGTGTCAAATTCTTTTCATCAAGTTACCATCAGAAGTGCTGGCTTTTACTAGAAAAGTTTCTTCTGCTCTTCACTGGAAGGTTAGAGATGTTACTTTTGGAGTTTATTGGAAGAGAGTATGTGGTCTGTACTTAATATGTATGGTGTTGCTAAGCTTCCTGCATGTGAATCAGCTCATGACAGCAAAGGGAAAATATCCCATATTCTGGATGTTTGTAGTACCTTGAAGTGGGAAACATGCCTCCTTTGCTAAAGAATAATTGAAAAACGTACAGTGAGTGGTGTGACGAGAGTACTTACCCTGAATACAGTTTGGATGTTTGCATCTCAGGTCTGTTCCCAACTTTCTGCCTCCCCCATGAGTTGTGCAGTTTAAAAACCAAGTGAGTACTCCCTTCTCAAAATGTGTCTGAATTTCCTTAATGTAATAGAAAAGATAATTTGTGTAGACTGGAGTTGAGACATATGGTAATTTGAGTAGCAGTGTGTTTTCTCTTCATGGGACAGTTCAAATATATTTGTAATAATTTTTTAGGGAATAAAAATTAATTTTGTAGAATAATCTGACGTGTTTGTAAGAGACTTATTGAAAGCAAATGGCATATCTATGTTTTTAGTTTACAGTTAGTTATTGTGAGAGTATTTATTTTATGTAAATGTTTTCAAGTTCTTTTAAAGTAACTTGATTCTAAGCATAAAGTGAAGGTAAATTACCTTCCATACACCCATAAAACATTATCCAGTATTAAGATTTTTGTTTACCACTTTCAGGGTTTTCAGCAGATTTTACTGACCTCTGGAAAATTATATATTCTAGAGCTTTGTACAAAACTGGCTGTGCCTAGTCTAAAAGATGGAAAGAATTTTTATGTGCAACCTATCTCTTTCTACTTCCTGTTTGTCCTCTTATGAAAGTATAAAAAGCATTGTTGGCAAAGGCCTAAAAGTACATGGAAATCCTGTTGCTGATTGTTTGGAGCTCCACTGCTTATAAACTCCTGGTTCTAAAGCCTCTTAATGGTATCTGTATTCTGTTGCATGTCTAGAGTCACCTGCTACATGCTTGCTCAGTGGAGAGAAGTGCTGGAAAATATTGCAGCTACACTATGTAAACAGCAGCAGCAAAATACAAATAACAAAGGAATGAGCTGAATCTGGGCTGCCAGCTAAAACCACAGAGAGGTGGTGACTTTGGTATCCATAGCAGACCCATGGGGACGGGGAGCTGTCTGGGTGTGTGTCACTGCCTGCAGGATGAATTGTGATAGGTGAGCAGGAGTATGGGAGCAGTGAAAGGGGCTGTCAGGAGTTAGAGGAGTAGATTTCTACAAAGTCTGAATGGCGGGGTTTTGGAGTAAAGTCTCAAGCAACTGTTTGTGCTGTTTGCTGAGACTCTTCATATTTCTTACTACTGTTATCTTGTTTTACTGTGACACTTAGCTTCAGTCATTTTAAATAGGCTAACAAACAGTGTCAGATGGTAAAGACTTTCAATTGCTGCTAACCTGGGCTGAATTTGAACTACTGACCTAAAAGTGAAAGGTCTCTTATCCCATTACCAATCTCCTAAGCCCACCAGAATCCATTCTGCACACAGTTTATACCAGCTGTTCATGGCCATTTTTAGAACCGAAAGAAAAGGTGATTTTGCTGCCAAACAACACTGTTTCACACAAGAGGGTCAGCCGACAACAGTTAACCAGATTTTTGCCACGTTCTTGCCTCCTAATGCAACTTCCATTATGTAGCCACTGGTTGTCTGCTTTTCAGGCTTCCCAAAAGAACTACAGAAAAGCATTGCTAATTGTTGTTGACAGAAGAGAACAACATTGTTTGTGTAAGTCACTGAATCTGAAAGATGCCATTAACAGTGCTGCCAGGGCATGGAGTGATATCTTAGAGACGACATTGCCATGTAACTATCATAAAATGCTATCAAAAAAAGTAGAGAAAGAGGAGACTCCCTTCCATTTTTAATAAGTAAAGAAACAAAAGGTAATTCTTGAAAGAGTACATTAGTTTCTTTGATTTGGTGAATTTGATGTAAAGCAAAACCAAGAATATCTGCAGTGTGACCAGAGCTACCTTGAATGAAGTGCTCTGAGAAGGACTTAATACTGCTGCTAAATACAGTAAAAGCAAGAATTGCATTTTTGGGAAAGAAAGGATAAGTTTTGTGGATGAAAGTTCTTTATTTTTTTTACATGGAGTTTGTAGTGGAAAGGAAATTATATAGAATTACTGAATTGCAAGAAATTTTTTTTGAAGTGCAGTATGTTAATTGAGAAAGTTAGTTATATTCAAATTGTGAGATAATTTACTTGTTGACCTAAAGTGTGTGTTATTCATTTAAAACACAGAAGGGGCAAATTCAGAATTTATAGGCTATGAAAACTGTATCTGCCCCATACGATGTAGAAACAAATCCTTGCAAAGTAAAATTGAACAAACAGTGTCAATGATTATTGGAAGATAACTTTGATAAATTCCAGTGAGGAAGTAGATTAAACATTTTTTCAGAGTTAATACTGTGATAAAAAAATTAATTGGTACCAAATGTATGTGTATTAGTTCTTATTTCTACATCTTACTTGGGAAACCCAAGCATCTTAGCTGGTGGAAATTTCTATAGTTCTGGTTGCCTTCAGTTGTTTGATCATATAATAATAAATCGGAAAACAAACAGCACATGTTGTTATATACTGTGTCTATAGAGGAGGACAGCATAGGAGTTTACCTGTTAAATATTCCTGTGTGCTTTCCGTTCATTCTGTATGTTAATCCAACCATTGTCTGTTCTTCAGCAGCCTTTATGAAAAGCTGTTTTTTGCTGTGTGCTGCTGAACCCCATATACATGTGAACTGTTTTGCAGAAAGATGTGGCCTCAGAGTGTTCCTGCTCCTAGTAGCCAGGAAGCTGGCATGCCTGAAGAGCAGAACATGTGCGCACCTCTGTTGCTTTTCAGTTCTCCGAAATAGAAACCAGGCTTAGTGAAATACAGGGGGTTGAGAAGCATCTGTAAGTTGGTGTGTTTGGGTCAATTGATACTGGATTTGGCTGCAGCAGCAAAGCCTGTGGGACTCCAGGTGAATCACATTTCCTGGAAACTGAGGTGTATGTTGAAAGTTAGTTTTGAGATTATTTATCTGAATGTAAAGGGGTATATGACACCATCTAGGGACTTACAGTAGTAGGGGTGACATAGGCTATAGTTTTAAGTCTACTGAAATTTAGATTTTCTTGGCTGATGTGGTGTGCTTGAATGCTCCAACTGGTGTGTGAGTAACTTGATGCCTTATACACAGAGGGGCAGGAGCAGTCTCTGAGAGTGTCCAGAAGTGTTTGCTATTAGATCTGGGTACCCTGATAGTCTTGAGAAAAATGTGTCCTGAAATTATTCCCCTGAATATAAGGGGAGCAGTCATCACTAATTTAACTTTTAGCTCCAACTGTCCATAAAAACTGCATGACTGTTCTTGTAGCTTTGGAAGAACCCCACTATGGTAAAGCTTTAAGACTGCTGTCAGTCACAGAACAGGAGGAGAATTAGCAGCTTTCCATACTGTTCTGGTGATGGGTGCTAAGTGGACTGTGATGTTAGTAGGTTTTCCCTTCTCTTTTCTACCTGCTTCACCATGTATAAACTGGGACTTAGTTATTATTTTCTGGTGGGCTTTGCTATTAGTGTCTCTTGTTGTGTATACGGGAAGAGGTTAGTGAAGCAAAGAAACTTGCAATGCTCACAGGAAATCTGGTTGCTGCAAGATGTCTGAAGAAGAGCAGATCCAGCAGGTCCATGAAGGGGCAGTGCTTTCCCTTTACTGTGTATAGCTGTTGCTGGCCATAGCACGTATAGCTTTGTGGACTTGAAAGCAGAAATGTAAGTGACAATTTATAGAAGAAGGGATGATGTGTGTGTGTGTATCACAGAAGGTGGGGAGTAAGACTTTAAAGAGGTATGTATCGTGCTTAAGTGCATTGAAATGATGACTTGGTGTCAATTGTTCGTGACCAGATTTGGTATAAGTAAAGGAACCGATAGTAAAGGTGTTATTTCGGCAGCTAATTAATTGAGAATTATTGCTGATCAATATTATTGCTTGTCCTGTTGAGAATAAAGTACAGCTGCCTTGATATAGCTATGATCTGTAGATTGCTTGCTGCAGACATGCCTGGTTTTGCCCTATATGTTGAGGACAAGCGGCAATGTGTGAATTTACCCACTTTTACATAAGCATACTCCATTGGCTCTTACCTTATTGGCTGGGCCTTCACTGACAACATCTTGCATCAGCTGACTGCAAATTTGAGTTTGGCCTAAAGCTGAAGGAGGGGATCAATTGAGTGTGATTCATCTCCTTTTGTGCATACTTGCAATCACCTATTCAAAAATTTAGTACTTGACTTAGAATCCATAAAGTGGCAAGAAAGGCTGTTGATGGAGAAGGGGTACAGCATAAAATGAATAGAAGAAAATAAAACAGTCAGGCAAAAGTAGAAGGCTGAAAAGTAAGAGGAAAGTGGTTGAAGTCTAGCTTTTAAGAGTGACTTTAAACCAGATACAGTTAGCTTAGTCAAATAGCTGTGACAGTTGTAAAGCTTTTGCAGGCAGGGAATGGTGATGTCTGTCATTTTTGCGGGGGTGGAAGTAGAAGACTGGTTTAGTTTTTTCGCTTTACCTACCCCTGTCCTTCCTTGCTCCGGAAAAGTTTAGAGCTTGTATCTCTCTGTGGGTGGATTCTTGCAACTCCAAACCTCATTGCAGTATGTTTGTTGAACCAAGATATGACAATGTTGCTTTGTTAGTGTCCTTTGGTACTTTGTGCCAAAGCCTATTCTGTAGAATGCTAAAAATACTGACCCCTTGCCGAAAGTAAACTGCAGATGCTGGAAGAAGTGCAGTTTGAGTTGTGCACCTCGCTGGCAGGTTAAAGTTACAAGTAAGTCAACTAGGATTTCAAGGTTGAAGTTCTTTTCTACCCCATTTTGGTCTTCTGATGGTCTTGATGAATACTAAAATACATTTAAAATGTATTTGGTACTCCCTAATTAGTGATATGATTGGAACTGCCTACGTTATGCCTAAACAGTGCTCGTTGAAGCACAGTCCTAAAAGAAAGCAGCACAACTTCTCCCCACCTCTAAAGAAAACCCAAACCAAAACAAACAAAAAACAAACCCTCAAAAAATTTTCCTATACATGTTTTCTGAATGCTGTTTTGTGTGGAGACACAAAGGGAGTATTTTGAAGAAATAGAAGAAAATATTGACCAAGTCAAAGATCTTTATTGAAGAATGGATTAAATAAATGTTTGTGAGTCTTAAGAACCAAACAACAAAAATATTTTTCTTTCCAGAAACATTCCATCTTATTTTGATCATCAACAATAAAACTGAAAACAACAATGAAGCTATTGAATCTGGAATGCCAATTGCTATCCAAGAAAAATGACAGTATAACTAAATAATGCAAATGTCTTTGGAAAAATAAAAAGTATTTTAATTATCTGGAATATTAAAATTCCAAACCTGTTCTTAACTCAAAGGTAACTTTTTAAAACTTAGGTTCCAAAATAAGAAAGTAAGTTCAGTTGTCCAAATATGAATGTGTGATAAGTAACTTTCTATTAAAACTTAGGGAGTTTTAATAGAAACTTCAAGTCTTAATAGAAATTGTATTGCTTCAATTTAACACTGCAGGATAGACACTGAGATGTTCCATAGATTCTCAAAATACTGTTATTAAGCTTGACATGCTGGAGAGTATCATGTGTTAGGTAGAATCAAGATTGAATCCCAAAGGTATATCCTTAAACTGTATAATCAGATTCCCATTTCAGTGTCACTTTTGTCCTTCAAAGAATAGGTGCTTGTTTCAGCGATGATTTGTCATTAAAATTATGTCAAAACGTCTTAAAATGTTGTTGAAACTCTAAGCAAACTCACAGCACACACAGGGCTAATTATGGATGCCATCTGTTTATTTTTACAAAGCTTTTTTTCTTAAAGACCAAAGCATCTACTTGTTCTGATAAGCCACAATATTATTATAATGACTAAATGTTTTCCTTAATACTCATATACTTCAAGGAAGAAAGACAAAGTTTTTTGGTCAGTGACCTTTTTCTGTGTCAGAAAAGCTACAAAGTGTGACATCTCATGATAGAGAAAGATTTGTGAAGTGCATTTTCTTGAGGTGTTTTGGCCCTTGGAGCACAAACATTTTATAATAAAAATGGCAGTTCTGTCGTCGTTTCTGCATGGAAAATCTTACTGTGTCTAACAAAGCTATGTCTGTGCAAAGAACATGCTTTTAGGTTACCTACCTTTTACTTGATCTATAGGATGCGCCCTCCTATCTTTGGTTGCTTTTTTCTGTCCTATGCCTAGTTAAAGGTTTTCTTTAAAATTAATCCAGGTATTAATTTATATTCCCATTTGAAGGCAGAAGTGTGTGTGTGTGCACATGTGTGCATGCTTGTACGCACATCCTGGGTGAGTGTGAACGACGGGTATTCCCATGGCAGCATCATCCAAAGCCGTTAGCAGCAATTTGCTGAGAGCCCAGAGCGACTCTGCTGGTCCAGCCCAGCTATTGTGCATGCTAAGCACTAAACAGATAAGTCTGGAGGGGGAAAAAAATTGAAGGATCCATCTGCTCATTTCTGCTACACTGCGCTGATGCAAGATTACGCTAATCTGGTAGCTTGTCAGGACAGGTTAGTGAAAGCAGGCGAATGGGTGAGATTTAGGGTAGGCTAGTTCTATGGAAAATTGTAAGTGGCTCCTGTTTGTGCCATGTTAAGTGTAGCAGAATGGGTTGATTATTAGCTACTTTGAGATTTTCAGTTAAAATACTATTATGGCTACAGTGTGAGTCTCTTCAAAACAAAATGGAATGGGAAAAGCTTCCAAACAAAGAAAAATTAACTCATCATCACCAGGTGCATTTGAATTTGTAAAATAAATGAAAAAAATCCCCAACCCAAAAACCTGGAGCCCCCTGAATCCTTTAGGAGACCTTTCTAGTTTTCCTTTTGTGTGCTACTCCCAGTTATTGTAGTCTGCTAATTTTTTTTTTTTCCTCCCTTCTTTCCCCTGCAGAGATGGTGGTTACCAGAGTTCAAGCACAATTTTTCTGGGGAAAAGGAACAAAAAATAAACATGTTCTTTGTTTGTTCTTTGGCTGGTCCAATTTCTTGTTTATCTGTGTTTGTTTACAGAGAGGCTTTTTTTGTTGTTGTTGTTGTTGTTTTTTGTTACCTACTGACTGACAGTTCTTGACCTTGCAGGTTGAACATCCCGTCACAGAATGCATTACCGGCCTGGACTTAGTCCAAGAAATGATCCGTGTTGCTAAGGGTTACCCTCTCAGGCACAAACAGGCTGATATTCCCATCAACGGCTGGGCGGTTGAATGTCGAGTTTATGCTGAGGTAAATGAGTGGTAATGGGGAGGAGGGTAGGTGGTTGAATTGTGGCGTAATAATACCCAGGTGTGGATAGATGCCAAGGTGAAGTCAAGGAATATCATATGAAAGTCATGATTTAGAGCATGTAACATGAATGGTTAATGAGGTTTTGTAGGAGAGTTCTTATTTTTTAAATAAAAATACGGTGTGTATTTCAACATAGCTTTTTTTCTGATAATCAAAATTAATGATGGTAAAAGAGGTAAGTGAGCAAATGTCATTAGAAATAAACCTATATGTTACGTTCACGTTTAATGATGCATTGCTGGAGTTATTTCCTATGGTTAACTACTGTTTCCAGGTTTGTGAAATCTTTTGACTGAAATCTGAAACTTGTTGACTTAAAAGACAATTGAAATTCAATGTCCTACAGAATTTTTGTTGTTTGACTAAAGCTTTTTGAAAGGCTGTTGAAAAGCAAGTTACACGTCTTCTGCAACTGCAGGTTATAGGACAGACTTTCAAAGTACATTCCAAAACAATAGCTTTATAATTATGATGTGACTCTCCATCTCACCTTAAATAAGCTTACAAAAATTTAAAACTCATTTTCAATCACGTTTAGGACATTTCGAGGTAATGTCTTTTTACTGTCATTTTTGATACATGAAAATCAAGATTTCTTAAGTAAAAAAATCATAGAATCACAGAGTGGTTTAGGTTAGGAGGGACCTTAAAGATCATCTGGTTCCACCCGTCTTGCTGTGGGCAAGCACACTTTCTACTAGACCAGGTTGCTCAAAGCCACATCCAGCCTGGCCTTGAACACTGCCAGGGATGGGACCTGGAAAATAATGCCTAGCTTTCTTAATTTTGTTTCAGGAGTGTTTTAGATAACTCTGCTTTTCAAAAATAATTTGGCATCTTCAGATGTTTCTTCCCTTGCTTAACTATTGCGACTTTTCTGACGTAGAGCATCTTATTTTACTTCGCCCCCTCTTTGTGACATGCCCATAATCTTCAACTTGCTCTACTGACTACAAGTTGTGCAAACTATTTTGATGAAGAATAAATATTTGCCCTGTGATTGGCATGGAAGCTACCCTGGAGTAGGCTTTACCCTGGAGTAACTGATGCTTGGGTCTTTTTTTTTTGTTCAACCTGGATCCCCTCACATTTAAAACTAATGAATCCAACTACGTTGCCATGAATTTGGTAATTCTGTAGGCCATATATTTGTTTGTTGTCCCATTAAGTTTATATTGATGTTGCATTATGTAGGAGATTTCCAAAGGCATAAAGATTGGTTTGATTTCTTAAGATTATTGAATTTCTAATGGCCCTTTTTATCTCTGAAGTCTTTTTCTTGTCTCTTCTCAGCCCCACCATTCTGAATACTTTCCCATCCTTCTTCTGAGGCTCAATGTAGCTAATGAAAACATCATCTTTTCATCTTTTGTTTTAGTGATGTACTATAACTGTGTGCAGAGCACTTCTTTCATGCTTTCTGACTGATGCAAGAGAATTTATATGCTTCCATTTCTGTTTGGAGTTGCAGGGGGAGATGGATGAAGATGTATTGTTCAACACAAGTAATTTTGGGGAAGAAAACAAAGTCATTCCAGTAGCAGTTTTTGTTAAGATTTCAAGCTTTTTAACTTTAGCTGCTCCACATCTGTAAAAGCTTAATGCTTTCTCCTGTTGAATTTTATTTCAGGACCCCTACAAATCTTTTGGCCTGCCATCCATTGGTAAACTGTCTCAGTATCAGGAACCATTGCATGTGCCAAGTGTAAGTAACTAGGTTTTGGTTTTCATAGGTGCTGAGTTTTTCTCTTATAGGCAGAAACTATAAATACTCAGCGGCTTTGTAAATCAGGCCCTTTTTCCAGCTTTTTGCCAGAGAGGGGATAGGACATAGCAAAACTGATTTTTGCAGTCTGAAAAAATGCTTAAAAATGTGCAGTTCCAAACTTAGTTGAAAATGTTCAAATTGGGCGTAACAGGAAATCATTATGTGTTGAAATAATTTGTTCTATAACTTTCAACTTAAGTTTTTCAAAACACAGCTTTAGTAAAAATACTGTGGCCATTGGAAAGGACAGTGAAATGTTGAGTCAGCTCTTTAAGCACAGAGAACTGGGGACACCGGTGAGAAGCTGCCAGTGCTTTTTGTTTAGCTTTGTAGATGTTAAAGATGAGTTTCTTGCAGTGGTTATTACTTGTTTCGAGATACAGTCTAACTATATGGAATAGCTGCTTAACAAACAATGTTTTCTGCTATGTTTAAAGGCCTTTCTGTAAAATCAAGGTAGTCCAAGTGCACGTATACATGACACTGTGTCAGTTAGTGGAATGATGAGACTGTACCATCTGTGAATACAATTATTCAGTCTGATTGCTTGCGGAAAATAGTGAAAGATTACAGGAGGAATCTTAAATGTGGAGATGTTATTGGATATATGATTTATTTTGCTTTCTAAATTGTTTTTGCCCATGTACTTTCCAAAGGGACCTGACCCTTTCTGGTCTTTAAGGCTTCATGCTGTGTTCAAAGTCCGAAAGCAGAAAAAAATTGTGAAGATCTAAAAGCCATTATGTACTCTTAAAGAGGAGATGAGGGAAAAAGGTATCATTGGATGTATCTAAACTTCTTTTTAATGAAATAAAGAGTGTATTTAATAAGAATTTATAATGAATACTCCAGTGGTTGTTAGAAGTTTTCACCATGTTGTAATAGCTAACAGAATGTCAAACATTTTGCCCTTGCAAGTTTTTGCAATTTGCAATTTTCCAAACGTGAGACCTGTTGAAAGTACAAGTGATAATGGACAAACTATACCCCCTACAGTCTTTGTCCCACCAAATCTTTCTTCAATTAATGCTGCAGCAGGAGTTTTATGTAATAACATTTGCGCTTGTAAGCCATCCATACAAAGAAAAAACAATTAAAATGCCTTAAATGTTCTGCTTACTGCTGTTATTTGCTTGTGTGAATGTTGCATGTCAGCTAAATGGACCACGGAATAGATAAAGTGATTGGGTGTAGGAGAGTGCACACTAAGCTTTGTCTATCATTATTGCTGGGAGCAATCAAATTGATGCCAGCAGGACAGTAGATGCGTTGACAGCTGTAATTATGTATCTCCATGGTGATCACTTTTGGCCTGTCATGGAGGCCCATGAGTCCCCTCCCTTGCAAGCATTTAATCAGATTGGGCTGTCACTTGTCAGGTAGACGGGGTGGGCTGGGAGTTGTGCTTAGGGGGAGAGGTGAATTGAAAATGAAGGGTGGGAGATGCCTGATTGCTTCATGTGGTCCATCGTGGTACCAAAGAAAGAGATTTTAATTACACTGGAGGCTTCAGAGCAATGGTTTGAGGAGCTCATATGGAGTGCATAGGCTGTTCTCTTCCTCTTCTACTGTCGTATTAAAAATAGAACAACTATTTTTATGTAGACACTCATGATTTGGTGTCTTAATACATATATTTCTGCCACTGTGAAACTAATTTCTCTCCTGAGAATGTCATGCTGCTAAGAACAAAATTAATATGACTAAAAAGTTCAGTGTTACAGGCCCGTTGTGCCACAGTGTTTACTTTCAGCTTTTTGGATTTTAGCGTTGTAAACAACTTAGCTTAAGAAAAATTAGTGGAGACTTGTGGTGTGTCACAGTGAGTTCAGCTTCTAAATAGTGTATTGCCAAATGTATTTGCAATTCATTTCTTCTGTGTTTCCAGTTAGGTCTGGTTGTCTACCTGTGCCTATGTGTCAGCTGCTCATGATGGTGGAATTGGTGTACCTGACTGGCGAGGGCTGTTGCTTAGCCATAGAGAGGAATATGCTGGCTATTTTTCTGTTACGTATCTGTAATTTCCTCAGAACGTGGTACTCATAAATACCAAATGTTTTTTGTCTTCGATAATGAAGCTTAAGATAAGTGACCACAAAGAAACCTCTGTACTATGATAGTGATCTTTGATGTTCAGTGCTCCTACACAACATGTACTGCCATATCTGGAGAGCTCCAGCATTGCTCTTTGCCAGTATGATCAGCAGTCTGGTATTTTAATGGCTTTTACTGGAAAGAAAAAGGTCTTAGATAGAGCAAAGAATTGAGAAATACCAGAATCTGTAGGTATTCCTAAGTGGAATTCGATGTACTAGTAGTTCATTGCAGGACTGAGACATAGATTGTACCTTTTTTTTTTTTTTTAACCTCTTAAGCATTTTTTATCTTTTATATTTTAACTGTTGTCCTACTATAATAACACGTAAAGATAATACAACAGCAAAGTGTAGGAGTGAGCTCCAGGATAGAGCAGGATCTTGAACCCTAGCCTTTCCTTGATATTTAAACAGTGAGTAAAAGAAAGGAAATATGTTAAGCAGAAGTAAATGCTGGAGGTCTAGTAAATATTGCTATTGTTTATCAAGTTCAGCACATTATGGTGAGTATCTATTGAGCTAGGGTTTCTTTTTCATCCAATATTCATTAAGTTCTGTCACACCATATAGTTTATAAAATCACCTACTGTTACCAGGCTCTGAAAATGTAAGCACCACAGGGAGAACTGAAGATGCTATGAATGTATTTCTTTTCTGCTGTCATTTTTTCAGTCATCTTGAGTTTATTTTATGAAAATTAAACTTCTACAGAGGACTTGAGATTTTTTTTTTTAAGGAAATTATGGAATAGTTTATGAAGAATTTTAAACTTTTTTAGGATATTGTATATAGGGAAAAGTGTGAAGAAAAGAAGCTAAGACATACACATGTTTTTTCTGTAATATTGATATGTCTGAACTGCCTTCTTATCAGTAGCTAATGTTAAATGTACCTCATGGAGGTAGCGGGGAGCCCAGTTAAGCATAGATGAAGCACTTTCAGATAAGATGTGATTAAAGTGGTAGAGGAGCAACGCTGTCTTTACATATGAATAAATATGCTAAACAAACACAAATAAAGAAATTATATGTAAATATGTAAGCATAAATATATAAATACAAATTTATGAATAAGCAGATTTCTTCCTAAAGTAAAGATAATGTCCTGAAAACTAGTCAGACGGTGTTTCTTACTGAAGAAAGTGAGTACACCTGCTTGGGTATCTTTTTATGTCACTTGGATAATAAAGTCATCATCATGCCCTCATGTGGATTCTGTAGACAAGAGGTTCTACATGTGGTCCCTTGATAATTGCCTAAATTAAAATATTAAAGGCCTAACAGCCGTTGCATTGACCTTTTTCTGCCTTGCTGCAGACAGATGAGCTGCTGTTTATTACAAAGGTTCCTTCCCACAGGTGAAGATTTAAGTGAGATTCCAGGACCCTCTTTCCCACCCCCTTTACAATGCGGTGTATCGGAGCCCTGCTGCTTCAACAGCTTTGATTAGAGCCCTCCATCCTGATGATCCCCAGAATGCGTTTATCACTCTTGAGTTATTTTGATTATTTTTTAAAAAATATTTCAGATTCCAGTGCTCAAAAGCAGCAATTTAATAAATATTTATTCCCCAGAAATGGCTCATTTGAAAAGTTTTGTATGGCTAACCTCATTGTTACAGTGATGAAATCAAACTGAGAGATGAAAACAAGAATCAGCAATATACTAACTAACTCGTTGGCTGGTTAACAGCAATCAGCCTCTTCAAAAGAAATTTTTGAACTTGTGTTATTTTTTTCCATGAATATTGCAGAATCAGAGCTTTAATTGGGGCTGTGTCCTTACAAAGCAAAGCCATGGAAAAAGCTGTGTAAACATTAAAGCCTCGGGGGAAGAGCAGCAACAGAAAAAAAATGTTTTACAGTTGGGAGGGTGAGGCAGAGAAGGAAAGTGTTACAGACATGAAAACCACAGGATCAGTATTCCTATGGAGCTGATAAAGCAGAACTCCAAAGTTCCTACTGAATGCTCTCTACTTCTATTCCTACTGAAGCCCTTGGAAGAGCTGTAGTGGAACATGAGGAATGTGATTATGTATAGATGCAGAAAGGGTGTGATTATAAGGGTCATCCTTCATCCCACATGTCAGTCAGAAAAATAATTACAACTGTATTTTATTACTGGGAGTAAATCAGAATTGGATATGTTCAGAGTTGAAGCTAATGTGTAACACAGCTTAGATTGTTAGATCAAATTTAGTGTGTTTACTCTGCTTTCTAGAGAACAAAAGAGAATTTTGACTGTCGACTGAAGAATGCAATCACATTTCTCTTAAAGGAGAGAGTAATTTTCAAGTGTTCCTAGTGGAGGAAAAAGCTTCCCTTCCCTTCTCCCAGATTCTCTGAAAAACAAATAATTATTTTAGTTCTTCCAGAGGGAAAAATGTACCTGATAAGCTTTGTGGGTGTTTGTTGTAAGGCTGATGGGTAGATTTGATCCTCAGGTTGAAATTTTTTTTTTTTCCCACCAATATATAATTATTTTTACTTCTTATTTTTTGAAGGTACGTGTTGACAGTGGAATACAACAAGGAAGTGATATTAGCATTTATTATGATCCCATGATCTCAAAAGTGAGTTGATTATTGTTTTTCAATATTGCAAAGGTATGAAGCACTAATTCTATACAAGGATCTTTCAAGTGAGAGCATGTTAAAGGATTGGTAAATCAGTATTTTGAAGGTGCCAGGCATAACATGCCTCAAGGGAATATAAAAGAAGGTGAAGGAAGATGTGGAGTGGAGGAAATATAATGTCACTTCTAAATAAATTCTTTTTACCTTTTGACATTGTAATTTATTTGCCTTGCAGTTTCTAACTATTAAAAAAATTCTGAATTAAACACCAGCCATTACTGCCTGATTTAGATGCTGCCAATCTAGCTTTCTTAACATAGTCTAGCCAGGATGGAAATGTCAATAATTCTGGCTTCCAAAAAGAAGCATTGAAAGAAATGGTTGATAGTGTCTCTTAGTGTTAGTTCTTATTCATCAGTAACATATTGATAAAATTAAAATATGACATTATAGTCAGAGTTCAGTTGTCAAAAAAATTACATCTTTGAAGTTGGTTAGGCATTAGGAGTCAGGAGAGTCAACTTGGATATTGAACCTTTGCTCTGATTTTTCTGAGAGCTTGTTTAGATGCTTAAAGTTGTATGAAGGAAAAGTGGTTAGCCTTCTTTCATTGAATGGGTTAAGATATCTTAGTTTTTTCATGATGTTTCAGGGAGCCTCTGAAGCACAGATACAGTAATGTGGAAGAAATGGTTTTGTGACTGCAGAAATTCTGCAAATCATGTTCATTTTTAAATGGTATTCAAATTCTAGAGACAAACATTTCATTTCTAGGTGATGTAAATACCTTTTTTTTTCTTTAGCTGATTACCTATGGCTCTAATAGAGCTGAAGCACTGAAAAGAATGGAAGAGGCTTTGGACAATTACGTAATTCGAGGTAACTAGAGAAATTTGGATTCCTAGTGTGATAGGCTGTCATCTATTTCAAGAAAACAGCTTGAAAATGTAGTAATTAGCAAATTGAGTAAAGTTCCTGCTTCTTAAGTGCAAATTAAAACAGGAAAAGCTTGTGTTAATTAAGCTGAGAAGATACATCAACTCTAAAGAGACTTCATTTTTTCCTCCATTTTTTTCCTTGAATATTATGAGATAAATATTTAAATAATTTCCTTAAACTTAGTTCTCACAGAATGGTAGCATATAATTGATTTATTATGTCGTAGAGGGGAAAAAAAGGCCATTGTACTGTAAGAAATTTAAAGTAGTTGCCATTTTATGGGAGTTCAGTATATTGATTGTAGTTATCACAATGCAGTATTTGATTGTGTATGTATATATTTTTCTTATTTTCAAGGTAATTGTTTAGGTTTGGGCAGATACAGATGTAGACTGTTGGTCAGCATGTGTTTCAGCTCTTGCTGGCTGATTTCATAGGAGATGTAGCTGTTCTTACAGCCTTTCCAAGCAGCAGGGGTGAATCAGCCCTGACCACTTTCATCCTTTTTAAGTTTTAGTGAGGGAGGTCATGGTTTGTGTGGGAAAAATCTTTAGGTCTTCCTTATGGAAAATAGGAAGGACAACTCAGGATAAGAGAGGTAAGAATTTCTGTTAAGTTTCTGTAAAACTTGGTTTGGCTCTAATGCTGGCTGCTGAATACTACAGATGGCGTGTCATACTTGAAAGATTTATATATCTAGGGCAAAACGAACAACCCTCTACGACAGCGTAGCTAGATACATGGTAGAACTAGCCATTGTAAATGAACTACTAACTCTAAAGTGGGCTTTTACTGGTGCAACTTGAGCCATTAGACTATTGCAGTACAATGTGCTGATGTAATCCCCTGCTGTATAACAGCTGAGTAAATTTATATGACACAGAAATTTATACCACTGTAGTTGACTGATGTGAGGTTGGATTTTTTTGGTAGTGTTTTTTGCTGTTGTTTTTAACAGAGACAGGCTGTGGATTCACACTGAGTTGTATTAATAGCAAGTGATGCTTAGAGGTATTATATTTAATGAGAATATTGCAATTGTGTGGGAAGCATAACTTTTTATTGTGTGCTATAATGTGGGATGGAACCTGATCATTTGTGCTTAGGTGTTTTACACAGATGTGTATGTAGCTAATAACAGTTCCACAGATGTATAAATGCCTTTAAAGGATACGACACTTTACACCAGAAAAGTACTAACTTGTATGCTTGAGGTTTTTGCAGTCTTTGTATTAGTATGCATGTATACCTTTAAGTGTTCATATCTGATATCTCTGTAGTATTCTATCTGAAAAAAGCTCTTCATCTATTAAATATATTGAAAGAGATAATGAATAGACTATAGGGAGGGAATGTTTTCTTTTTTAAAGTACTGCAAAGCACAAAATTAAAGGTACAGTAGGTTTAAAAAGTAGATGAATTTTCAGAACACATTTTTAGTTGTAGTCGCTAGTGGTTTCCATTTGAAAACCAACGGGATTTTTGTGTAGTTTTAAACAGCTGATAGTTTCTTCTCAGTGTTCAGTTGAAATGGAAAATTTGTGGGTATTAAAAATATCTTTTGCCTAATAATTCTTTGTAGTGTAATTAGTGGAAACTGTCCAATCTGTAGTCTTCTAAACTGCACTGATGTGTGCAGAACTCCTTTTTTTCTAAAAAGGTTGTACGTGTTTACTTTAAAATGTTAGGTGGTATGTAACACAATATTAAACCACCTTGATCTTATGTAAATGCCTTACATGAACCCTTTTCTATAACAGAGTTTTTGTTAGTAGTAAAAGACATGGAATAGTTTTTAATCTAGTTTTGAAGTTACTTGATGTTATGTTTGAATAGCAAGCTTGTACATAACTAGAGATTACTGTAGTTTTCCTGAATAGTGTGCTTCAGATTCCTATTTCTGAACACAGCCCTCTTGCCCCCTGATTTCCTGGGAAGCAGCATTTATGTTTGCATTGTGTTTTAGAGACAGTGTGTTTTTTCCTTGTACGTTACAAATCTCTTCTGAGTTACGAAGCATTTTAGTTAAGTAATACCAGATGAAGTCAGTGTCAGTTGTACTGATAACGTACACTGTGAGAATTTTAGATTTAAATTCCCAAGGATTGCAATTTCTGTGAACAAAGATGCTTGTTCACTCACATAGGGTGGGAATCGGATAGGGTGACTGGGTAACAGGTCAAGGACCATGTAATGGGTAGCTTAGGGACTGCTAATGGAGGATGGAGTCTTTCCCATCACTTCTGTGTCACCGGTTCAAAGCAGGCAAAAGTTGGTAAGGACTTCTAGTCACTACTGTTTTGGTGGTTGCTTACTGACCTGCGTGAAATCAGTGGTTTTTATCCAGTTCTTAGAAGACAGATGTCTTCTTGGAGCAAATGCCACCGTATAATATCATTCATGGCAGTCCCATTAGAGAATCCATGACTGAAGTAGCACAGTGACCCTCCAAGAAGGTGGCTCATCCAGGCTGAGTTGAGACATTCTGGCAGTGTGAAATGCAAGGACTTAGTCTGCTGTATGAGCAAACATTCAGTTTCTACTGCTGTGACTTCAGGATATCCACAAGTTACCCCATTCCTTTTTAACTCAATTCAACTTACAGTGAAAAGTCCTCAGACTACAGTCTTTATTGACTTGTTTTTTAGGACTGGATAGTACCTGGCCTTGAATTCTTGCTTTAGCTGTCCTTCCCAGTTAGATCTGCCTGACAACATCATGAAGGAAATCAATTAAATTATTAAAAATAGTTGAGTATTTGCAAAGAAAGCAGACTTAAGGAAAATTTGACTTAAGCAACCAAGGCTGCATCACGTAGTGCCTGTAATAGCAGTATCTACATTATAAATGTTGAATAAATGAAATTAGGATATTTACAACAATACTGTACCCTGAAAATGCCTGTTGCCTTAACACTTTATTACGTTTTTGGCTGGTTACAACTTGTACACACTGAAATAATAGTATAGTCTGTTCGTTGGTAGATTCCGAAAGTGTGACTAACTCAAGACTTTGAGTCAAGATAGGTTAAATGTGGTCATGGGAATGTAATCTCCATCTTTTTCCCCCTGTGTAATATCTCCATTGTTATTAACGGGAGTAGATGAAAGCCTAGGATAGTGCTTTTTTCAGTTGTCTGTTGGATTAAATGATCTCTTGAGGTTCTTTACAGTCTAAATTATTCTGACTGGAACTGACTCCTCTGTTGAGACTTCTGAATGAGAGAGGATCTAAGTAGGTAGCATTTTTATCTCTGGGTCCTCCAGTGTAGTTCAGGGATGATTCGTGTTAAGGGTCCAACCCAGATTTGTCTCAAGAAGATATGCTTCTTGTTTTGTCCAATGGTTACTGGAGAATTTGTGAATATTCAGAAGTTTGAGATGCCAGTCAAGCACAGAGGCACTGTTGCTCATCAGGATGAGGCGTGAATTGTGAGCATGGACTGTTGTTAGTAGTTCATCTCTGTTGTTTTATGATACTTATTTCAGAAACTTCGTTTTGCTTTTCTGTTTAGTTTGAACAGAAATAGGGTATTGAAAGAATGCCTCTCAATGTATCTACTGTGTGTGTCAACATCATATGGTATGATTTTCCTTCTCAATTTTTCTAAAATTTTAGCATGTGTTTATCATGTATTTTCTGATGCTGCATAATGTATTCATTCACAGAATCACAGAATCAACTAAGTTGGAAATGACCTCTGAGATTTAGTCCAACCTTTGACATAACACCACCTTGTCAAAGGCTTATATAAAATCTAGTATGAAGTTCTGGGAAGTTTATTTGTGAAGGTTGTTTTTATTTATTTAGATAAAATAAATAATTATATTTATGCAGCAAGTAGAACTGATTATTAATTCACTAGAGGTCTAATGGACAGATACTTCATATCCTTGAGTACAGAGATTCCTGTAATCTTTCCTTTGACCTCTTTGCTTTTTATCTTCCCTGTGCATTCAAATGTAAAGCAGTAACATGAAACTAACAGTGTTTGTGTCAAATCAACTGTTCTCTGTTGAGTTCCTTCTTGCTTTGTGGAGAGAGGAATGTAGTAGACCATTTGAGAGAAAGAAGAGAGGAAAAAGGAGCATCTGAGGAAAACATAAGCAGCAGATAGAGCAAGAAGGACTAGAAATAAGGGGGAAATAAGGGAGCCACCAGCTGGGAATGGAGAATCTTCCAGCATAGGGTAAAAGAGCAAACATAGAATAGGAAACAAAAGTGAATTGTGGTGAATGTCTGAGAGGAAGGGGAATATAGAAGTTAACTCTGTTATGAGGGGAGACTTGCCAGAACAGTGGCAGCAGAACTGTTGTCTTGAGTTTTGGCAACTGTAAACATTAACTGGGAGGAAAAAGAGTGCTGTGCTTAGTGTTCTGAGAAGTCCTTGGCTTTCCAAGAATCACAAGAATCACAAGAATGGGTCAGGTTGGAAGGGACCACAGTGGTCATGTGGTCCAACCTCCCTGGATCATCCTAGAGCACAAGAAAAAGCCCTCAACTTTAGTTTTAGTATTTTATAATATATTTCAAATAATTTAAATTCAGGTACAAAACTTCCACAATAAATTTTATTTTAGATCCAAACATCATAAAGTACTGAATGATTTTGTTTTAGCTTAAAGGGTTCATCTCAATGGCAGTATATTTGTAAGTTTTAGACTCTCCTGTATTCTCATCCCATGGAAGTATGCAAGTGTGCTCATTGGTCTTGTGAACAAAACAATCTTAGTGTGTAAGCCTATTACCTGTGAAATCTGCATATACTGTTTGTTCTTAAAAAAGAAATGAGCCTTGTTTTTCTGGTTGGGCTTTTGAAAAGTGCTGCAACAGGTCATACAAATGAACTGTGGATTCTTCCTTTTGCATAGCAGAAGTAACACACTGGTACTTCTGCAAGAGTATTTGTGTTCTCACCTTTGCAGTAGGGACCAGCATGTTCCCAAGTGTATCAGTGGGGAAACTGAAATTGGAGAAGGGAAAGAAACAAGCTTAGATTGAAATCATTAGAAAGGACAATTTCAGGATGCTTCATAGCATCAGCTTGGAGTTCAGATGCTAGCACGAGGGAAGATGCTTCTTCTGTTTCTCCTCTCCTTTTCTTAAGCCAGTCACAAGGGAAGGAGTGGGAATGGCAACTTGTCAGTGGAATGTTTTGGTGTGTAGTTTAGGAAGGGTTATAGACCACTGCTGGCTGTCTTATGGAAAAGAAAGAGGGAAGAACAATTGAAGTACAGGCTGATCAGGTAAAAGAGGAAGGCAATCTTATTGGTGCAGAACAGAAAAATAAGGTACCTTTTCTGTCAGGTAAGTTTTAGTTAGTTTCTTTTTGTTTGTGTGATTTTTTTTTTTCTCTTTTATTAAGGAAAAAAGAGTTGTGGCAGTGAAAAACAAGACAAGCAACATGCCACGTTGAGGAGGCATTAAAAGACTGTTATTTCTAGTTATGGCACTTAGATATAAAGTTGTCCGAGTGTTCTATTCCCCATCTTTAGAGTAAAGGGATGGCTGAGGAGAGGATGATGGCAGAATGGCCATTCATTTTCTGTCACTTGTTCTTGACAGAGCCTGCTTAACTTCTGCTTCCAGTTATTCTTCTGATTCAAACAATCGTTTTGTGTTTGCTAACCCTGTAAATAATGGTCTGCTTACTCTTATTAAGAAGTTCAGAACTACATGCAGTACAAAATTTAGTTTCAGTTTGAACTTGTTTTTTTACGGTAGGATATTACCATGTATTATCTGCTTTTGCCCTTCTTCTTCCCCTCTTTATTCTGAGTTCTGTGATCTCCAGACTTGAATGTCGGAAAGAATTGTTGTTTTAATTGAAATACATGTTCATGACTCTGAGGGTCAGTGGTGTAATGCTACTATGTGAGAATTTTATGTGGATGTTTGCGTATTAAAATTACAAAGCTAAAACCCCTTTTTTCTCACTTTTGAGGGGGGACTTTGTATGCAGATAGCCTGCTCTGAAGTGAATTGCAGCAAAACACAAGCTTTGAAAGACAATTAAACAGTTCAATGTTGAGGGTTTGGGGGAATATTGTGAAAACTTTTGGAGTTGCAAACGTGGAGGCTAGCTGGGTAGTAATAATGGAATTGAGAAGTCCATGTGTTGGAAGTGGTGTTTTTGTAGTCAGTGCAAATCATAATGTTCTTTTTTAAATGGACAGTAGTGTAATCAGAGTTTCATAATGCTCAGTACAGAGCTTAGTTAATACTTTTTTTAATATTTTGTTTATAGAAACAGGATGTCTTCTAAGCTTCATCACATTTATTCTTATTGAGCATTTAAATTGTTGAGGGATTATTTAGCTTTGCTGGATTTTTAAAAAGAGAAACCTCTAGTACTGTACTCCACATGTTGGTTTTGCAATCAGTATGTATGCAGATAAAGTTACTTCTGTTCCACTTAGCTCAATTTGAAATTATCAGCAAGTTAAGTCTGTTCAACTGCTTATCTACAGAGAGGCATGTAGTACTCCAATTAAGTTTACGTGGATAAATGCAGATTTGTGTTTGCAGGCATCAAGATGACAGAAGCTTAATACTGTAAAAAGGCTAATCAACACTGAATATGTTTAGTGTCAGTAAATATTTATAGTGAAAACATTGCCTATGGTTTTGTGCCTTGGCATTCCAACTTCTGATTTTTAGTGAGTAAAACTGTTGTGTGATATTCTTTCCATAAAATTAGTTTTCTATACAATGGATTTTATTGTTGTCTTCGTGTTTTCTTGTGAGGACGGCTTAGGAGTTAGGCTGCATTTTGTAATTTAATGAAAAATCTGGTATACTTAGCAGAGTTTTTAAGGCAGAGAATGAGGAATGGAAGGAGGCAAGATAGAGATAGGCAGTATGGAGAGTTGATTTCTTCTGATTCTAATTTATTTTTTTTAATGAGGTCTTCTTCAAACAGGGGTTGCTAATAAGTGTCAGAGAACAGTGTGATTATTTAGTGTGTTCCTGTATTCATTAGGCAATAACTACAATTTAACTGGAAAATTAATGGAACCTCAGGACATATTCTATATAAAGCATACAAATATATAGTTTTTAAAAATTTCATTAGATCTCCAGAAGTTAAATGCTGATGTGCTCTCTTTTAGAAATGTATTCTGGAAAATGGTGTGTAAAAATTGAAAACCAAGAGGTGTATCTTAAACTGAGCTTCTACTGATGTAATGTTTTATGAAGAATACAACCAAGTGAAATGAAACAATAGAGGTACAAGTACCAGTGATTATTATTTTTTATTTGACTTAAAGGAAAGAAGAATGTAACTGTAACTGCACTTCTGAATCAGTCTTAATGTAAAAAAGATGGTGCTGAAGTGAAATTTTGTTTTCTGGGGGGAAATAAATTGATATAATGTAGGATTTTGTTTGTTTGTTGAAAATGTCATGGCTTGTCACGCTAACAAATGTGATTTTGTTCCTGGCAGACTGTAGACCTGGTCAAGAAAAAAGCAAAATTCCCTGACAACCACTGCAACATAAATACAATATACTTCAGTTTAGTGTCTAACTTTGCATGAAATAAGCACTGCCTGTTAGCCTCTGTTTGATCCTGTGAGAGTGTGAGGCTAATGTCTGGCCAGTGTTTTGGAAGCAGCAGGTAGTCAGGAGCAAGCTGCTCTAGGGGTCCATATTTCTGTAGCCTAGCAGTTACTTACACACAGATGGAGACCTTATGAACTTTGACAGAGGTCACGCTAAATTGCAAATCTAAAACTTCTAGACTTCTGAAGGATTACACTGGTACTTTTTTTTTTGTAAAAAAACCCCATATGATTTGGAACATCACTAAAGATATCAACTCAGTCTTGAGAAGCAGATCAACCATGCAGTCATTGCTCACATAATGATCACAGGGACTGATAAAGATAGCCTTTCATGATACTTTAGAGGGAAACTTGTGCATTAAATTTTTAATTTGCGTATGTAAAATATGTCATATTACTTCCCAAGCACCTAGGCTTGTCTGTTGAACTTATTAGAGGAATTTTGGAGTTTAAAACATTATGGAAGCCTCTGTTTATTTTTTTGGTGCATGTGAGTTGGAAATAATTAAGAATGCTCATAGTACTTTTTTGCTTTTAGGTCTTTTTGGGCAGTCAGTTGAGACAACAAGCTCTGTCATCTGTCATCAGCCATCATCTCACCAGGGATCTTATAGCAGTTAAGGAAAGAAAAATGTGAGATGATCTGGTTACACACTGTAGCATGTTTAAATCCTGGATTGAAAGTTGGGCAGTGTTGAAAAGCTCCTCGTAGTCTTTGAATTATAGTCCTGAATCTGTGCTTAATAGATGAAGGCTCTGTGATATTTCAACTTACTATTCAAATTGGAAATTTTGGGGGGAATTTGTAGCAGCCAAAGGCAGATGTTCTTTGTTTCTGAGTTATAGTCATTTAGCATAAGATTTTTAATTTTTTTGCTTAGTGGAGATGCAGTGTTTCATTCAGTGTTTATGAAATCAGGGTCTGTGAATGATTATTTAGGTCGCAGGCAACAAAAGGAGGCTGATCTTTTAATCAAATGGACAAATTTTTATCATGTCATCATTGAACTGGTTCCGTAATCTACTACTTAATGGCTCATAAACCAGTCTTTAAAGCTGTGACTTCATGATTCAGAGACTGATTCAGTGTGTTGAAAGTGGTTTCAGTGATGACCACACAAAGAGCTTGAAAATTCACACCAGCAGACTAGTAGGGGAAAAAAGCTTTGAAACTGTTTGAGCAGGTCTGAATATAAAATAACAGTGTTGTTCGTGCTTCTGAACTGGAAAAACAAAAGAAAAAGAAGTAGAAGGGCAAAAGAATTTCCTTCTATAACCACTGCACTTTGCATTTGCTGTGCTGCTGCTATCTTTGCTTCGGTGAGATTTTGATAAAGGAAAAAAATCCAAATAATTTACAGTTGAAATACTTGAGTTTACAATGAATTCTTATTCAAAGTTGTATAAAACTAGAGCTTGTAGAAAAAAAGTGCATATAACTTTGAGTCATGTCATCATTAATCATAATCATGTCATCACAATCATAATAACTTGTAAGTAAGCATATTTAAAGTTGAAGTTCAGAATTTTGTGGTTTACAAGAGATCTGAATGTGCAGACAGATTTTTACAAGATAAACTGTTTTGTGATGTGCTCTGCATTTTCTACTTCATGGTGTGCAGCTAAAGCCAAAGTTCATGTGACCTGGCAAACACAATGTGATTTGGAGTTACCTGTTCCTCTGACATTGAGAGGAAAGAATGTAAATTACTTTGTATTTCCTGAGGGATGAGAATGTGCACAGCTGAGGTTGGATAACCTCTTTCCCATAGCAGCTTCCTCATTTATCCATACCTGGAACAGATCAACACCTGCAGCCACACATGCAATGCTCCTGAACCACATGTCTATTTCAGCTTCCCTAAAGAAATATTAATGTTTATGAGCCAGGGTTGTTCTGTGTAATCATACTGGGATTGAAGTCTCATGGCTCTTCAGATTTGCTGTTCAGTCTCTTTCTAAAATTAAGAAGAGAGTGAGATAAAGATGGTGGTTTTCTTAGCTGAAACTTTTCTTATCTTAAACTTTCTCTTCCTGTGTGCTGCGCTCTGAAGAGAAAGTATCTTCTTTTTGAAAATTATTTGCAGTAAGGAGAAGACAATTTAAATGATCTAGAGATTTTTTTCCCCGGGATTTTTTTTTTTTTTTTACGTCACCTTTCCTCTCCCAACTCCTATAAAGACTTTCTTGTATTTAATATTACAGGGAAACGACTTCTAATGACCATCATATTCAGTGCTAAACTGCAAATACTTCTGGCAAAGTGCAGTTTGGCATTAAGTTACTAACTTACTTACAGAAAAGTTATTCAACAAAAAATAAAGTCATCCAGTCCCACTGTCTGAACTAAGGTATACCAAGTATACCTGGTCCTGACAGGTATATCCATTTTTTTAAAATCCATTTTTCAACATTTGCACTGTCTCCAAAATCTTGCCCTAGCAATCTTTTTTACAGTGGTAACTATCCTGAGTACATACCTTGTGCTGACACCTACTCATTATGGGGTTTTTTTCCAGCCTAAGCTGGAAATGGAATATGGTTTGTTCCTTTCCTCTCTGAGAAGGTTAATATTTTACTCATCTGTGCGGAAGGGGCAGTGGACTTAACTGTTTTGTGTGCAAGTACTAGACTGACACTTTGAGCTGTGTAGCTTCAGATTGCATTTGTTAGAAGTTGATTTTCTTTGTCGGTACCAAAAATAGGTGAAAAGAAGGAAAAGGAAGACAAAAAAAAGAGGAGACAGGCTGAGAAGTGGACTGAAAAGAGATGAAGAAATTCGGAAAAAATACAATAGTATGATATTCAAAGAAATTAAAGGACAAAGCTGGCTATAAAAGCTCTATAATAAATAATTTTTAAATTAAAAAATTTGGGGGGGGGCAAATGCCTAACAGGGTCATGGAGCAGGGCTAATGGGGAACTGGGGCATTCAATAAAGGAATTGACCAGGCAGAGTTGGATAAAGGTACATAAGGAGGAAGCAATGAGTTTCTTTGTTCCACAGGAGTCTCTTATGAGTTACAAATTATACAAGTGTTGTAAAATTATATTTTAAGTTGTAAAACTTTTTACTGTATTTCATTATTGTGATTGGGGTGCAGCATGGTGCCTATCTTCCATACGGGGGTCATTGGAATTGAGTTAATATTTACTGTCGTGGCTAATCTGTCATTTCAAACAGATGGCTCTGGTCTTGCCTACATCTTGTAGAACTGAGCTAAAAGTCTCTTGGTTGTGCTTGCTGTCCTTCATTTAACTAGGTGTTTGAATTAGGCTTCATGAGGTGAAAATATAGATTGTTTAGTTTAATTAAACTGAGTGCTTAAGAGGGGGTGTCTTGAGGCAGGCATGAAACAAAACTGGCAAAGCTACATTGATCACATCAGTACTATGGTATCAAAGTTGTGAAGAAGTATTTATTCCATAATAACAGTTCATATTGTTATAAATTGTTTCTAATGTAACTTGTGATAATTGTTATCTGATTTTGTATTGATTTGCTTTTTGTTTTCAGGTGTGGCTCACAATATTTCTTTACTGCGAGAAGTAATCATCCATCCACGCTTTGTTCAAGGAGACATCAGCACTAAATTCCTTCCTGAAGTCTATCCTGATGGTTTTAAAGGTTTGTTCTATTTGGAAATGTTTCTTTTTTTCTTGAGCAGTGTTGTTTCTGATTATTGTTCATTTATATTTTTAGACGGATATGTTCCCAAATCAGTCTTTACTTTTTCCTCAAATGTGTCTGTGCATACACACAATTAGAGTTTTTAAATAATGCATAACATAGTTGAAATAGTTAATGTCTTTATTTTCAAGAAGGCAAAATATATACTCCTAGTAAGTAAATGAAATACACCCAAAGTCGAGAAAAACTATTTGTATGTGATAAGAAATATGTAAAATAAACATAAATTCTATTCTGCCATCCTAAAGTGCTGACAGTGCTTCTACTGTTAACTGTAGTCAGGTAAAACTTCTTTTTACTGAGCACTGTTGCTACTTCATTGAGTTTGTGTAGCATCTTCAGAATTACTTTCTAGCACCCTTTGTTTTCACTGTAGCATTGTCTGGAGGATCTGGCATTTTGTCGGAGTATTTCAGTAATCTGATCTTATTACTCAGTACACACAGTAATTATTAACCTTGAAATTATTAACCTGTGTACTAGTTAACATAAACACAAATGCAAATGTTTCTTTACAACATCCCAAACTACTCAGTTTCAAAAATGCTTAACAACGGTTGGTATAAAAATAAGGAAACAAATAGGCTGTCTTCCTTTCACAAGGATCAAATTTTAAAAGGTTGTCTTCTCTCTTAGCCACTCTGCTCTAGATGCTTTCTTGACCTGTGTGGTCAGAGGCTCAGTCCTTCCGTACGGGTCTGTCACCTCTGCTGGCATTCATCAGGCAGAACATCTTCCTTATTAAAAAAAAAAAAAAAAAA